>CABHPR010104227.1:0-22003 GCA_902168415.1 Peromyscus melanophrys | reverse complement strand
CTTCCTTCCTTCCTTCCTTCCTTCCTTCCTTCCTTCCTTCCTTCCTTTTCTTCTTCTTCTTCTTCTTCTTCTTCTTCTTCTTCTTCTTCTTCTTCTTCTTCTTCTTCTTCTTCTTCTTCTTCTTCATCATCATCTTCTTCTTTTCTCTCTCTCTCTCTCTCTCTCTCTCTCTCTCTCTCTCTCTCTCTCATGGTATGGAAGACTTCACATGTGGAGTATCTTTTAAATATTTTCCCTTCTTTTAAAATATTTCCACCATTCTCATGTAGAGATAAAAGAGTAGGTATAGTCCTTTGTGGTCACAGAGACAGAGGCAGAACAAAAGATAAAATCTTGGGTTTGCAGCAAAAGGATGTTTCAGCGCCATAATGTTATAACAGAGGAGAGTTCCTGGCTTGAAGCTGGGGGCTTCAAGAAGTACTGATGTGGTCATTTTAACAGAGATGCTGCACAAGAAGTTCCTAAAGTGGGGCTTGGACTAATGGCACATGATCAAACTGCAGTGTCTGGGGCTCTGTGCATGCTGCAAAGCTTTTCTTATTCTTGGCCTGCATGACAGCTCAGGCTGGATGGATTCACACATTCTGTTCCAGGATGAGAACAAAGAACCTGATGTTGGTGTGTTGCTGTCTGTGGGGATGATCCCACACAGAACGATGGAGCCTTCCAGTTAAGTGCTCTTCATGGCTGTGCCTTAGTGCTGTTCTCCTAGCTCCTTGTCTTGTCCTTTTTCCTTCTTCTTTTATCACCAGGCCAGTTCCCTCCTCTCTCTGGTTTTCATCCACATGAAAAGGTTCTGACCCTTGACGTCTCTGGACTCCAGGGCACTGCACATGTCCTGACTTTTGTTGGTCTGCTTGGTGTCTGAGTTTCTGCCTTGCCTTGATCTTAATTACAATTTGAACCCAATCCCCACGTACATGAAAATTTACTGCAATAGTTACAGGATTGCCCTGGATTCGCGTGCACTTAAATCCTCATTTTTGACCTTCAAGTATATTCTTCTAGATTGGTGTTAACTATTAAGTGAAAAGATTGTGGCCCCCACATAATGAGGGGTTGGCTCATAGTTTGTGCTCAGTGACAATTGTGACAATAATGAATGCCAGTATGGACAGGATTTTAGTTTAGGCTCCCCTTGCTCAGTCACATGGATATGCCCCACCTAATTTAATTATAAACACATTTCCACATGCTGTGATATTTGTATTATAAGCCTGGGAAGACACTTCTCTCTTAGATTATCAATAAACTGAAGTTGGACCTTAGAACTCAGAAAACCTTTCCAAAAAAAAAAAGGCTAACTTACCAGTAAGATATCATTAATATTCAAAATAGCACAATCCCACACTGCACATTTATATCAGAACAAGACTAGCACACGAAGTGTGGGGCCCTCAGATTCCACCCATCTGTGAGGTGCAAGCCTTTGGAGTGAATGTGTGATGAAATTCATGAATTTTCAAGTCTAGAAGTCGGTCCAGCAAAGTGAGATCATCTGTCCGTGCTGCAGAACTACCGCTCACTACTATGTTCAGCATTATTGTTCTGTGTCGGGACAGTTGCTTAAAGAGAACCAGATAGCGTACAGGTTCAGACAGGAGGGCCGTGCAAATGTTTCTGATGAAACCAGCACAATACATTCTTGTTAGGCAGTGGCCATTTCCTGGAGATGTCCACAAGTCTCACATTCACTGGACTATCTGAAGAGGACTTGAACCAAACCTGACTCCACAGTGTTCAGCTAGACCCAAACCCAAATGTCAATGCTTTAGTAAACTATACTGAACCAACTTTCCAAGAGGAAGGAAGAGAAACTACTTAAACTGTGTGATTTGAAGCCAAACTACGTTTTATGAAACTATTGAACTGAAACACAACCAGATCAAAATATGCTCTGAACCGAATTTAAACTAAACAAATAAATTTTTATTTCTTTCAAATTGAATCCCTGGCTGCAAATAAGACTTGCTTTAGTTCATATGATATAAATATGGTGTGTGTGTGTGTGTGTACAGCTTATCTTGGACAGTTATTTTCTCAGTATCTGTTCTCACTATTCAAAATAAATAATGATCTCCACCTATGTCAGCAGAGTTACTTTGAGGATTAAATTTAATATGCACATGTTGCCATTAGTCCTCATCATTGTCCGTTCTACATTATATCCAGCACACAAAGGGTCAATTGTAAGTCCTCCAATATGCCCACTGGCCACCAGAGGGCAGCAAAAAGGTAGAAACCCTTCCTGGAGCACATTGGAACTTGCTCTATTTGTAAGGACAAGCAAGAGGGCTTACTGTGTGCCAAACACACTATAAGGCCCGTGATTACGTCAACATAATCATTCCTTAAAACAACGCAAATACACAGGTTCTGTTGTTATTTCTGTAGATTGGTTATGTGGGGCAGATGAAGAAAGTGAGGCAGAGAGAGGTGAAGGATTTTATCTAGAGTCACACAACCAGAAGCAAAACTAGACACTGCTCACCCCACCCTCCCCTCACCCCCACTCGGGCAGTGTGGCTTCGAAACTTACATTCTTACCCTTCATTTCCTTTGGAGATCATGAATGTGAGAAAGACTCCGATCTTGGCGTTGTTCACATAAACATGGATGACTGGATCCAAAGATGACCCTGCAGTGTCGTACAATTCAGAGACCAGAGCAAAAAGCATCAAAACCAGGCCCAGAGGCACCTGATGCTGTCAACAGTGCTGTTCATGATAACTCACAACGGCATTAACCGAGCAGACTAGGGGAAAGTTCAACAAGGAGGAGGGAGGAGATGCAGGGACACAGAAAGAAAATGTTCAGGACTGTTGCCCTTGACGGAAGATAATACAGTCATGGTGGCAGAGTCCAGTTGGCCTGTTCTTCTGAAGTTGCAAGTATGTCTTCAAATTTAAGGAGCCAATACTAGGAAAACCACAGGGAACTGACTCCACTCCATCTCACACCAATTTTCTTTTATTGTTGTTTGCTCATTTTTAAAATGAAAGAAGAAAAGAATCTGTCTTTGTAATCACCACAGCTTTCAAAATAACAGTCCATACTAATTCCCCAGCATTTTGATTTCCTACCCGCACTTCAACCACCACAGTGGCTCTTCTACACTCATTCTTTCACTGAAGCGAAGAACGCTTGGGTTGCCAGTCTTCCCCTGAATGCCAAGTCCAACAGCTAGCCACTTGGCCATCTTTGCAGGTATGCCTACAGCATGTGACACCCTTGGCCACTCCTTCACAGAACTCCTAGTCCTGTAATGGTTTGAAATTCCCTGTTGGAAAATCCTCAGCCTAGACCTATTCCCTGCCCCTCTGAGCTCCATTTCTTAGTCTGCTTTGTAGCTCCTTTTGTTAAATAATGCAAAGCCATCTCATTGGTCTCCCTCTTCCTGGTGTGTACGTTCCCATTCATCCTTAGCAATGTTATGAATAGAATTTCCTAAATACTAATCTCATTGTGTTTCTCTTTTCTTTCAGGTCATTCATTGGCTCCTGTTTCCTACATCATAAACAATATTCAGCATGCCATTAAAGATTCCTCTAGGCTCCTTGTCTATAATTCATACACATATGCCTCTAGTCTGTGCATATAACTAAAGTTTCAAAGCTTGATTCCGATGCTTTTTTTCTTTGCATCTTTCCAAACAGTTTAGTCTTCTATAAAGACTCCCTTGAAATCCTTTCCTGTAGACAGAGATGCTTCTGGCCTCCCCAGAGAGCACCAAGACATCTTAGCCATGGGTAACTCACAGCCATGTCTTCTATGTAGATGCTAATCTAACTTAAGCTGCTATCTCCAGAACCTGACACAGAGACACCTAACATATATCTTGTTAAGAAATGAATTTCCTTAAGTGTAAAGAAAACAGCCAGCAGGAGAGAGCAAGATGCCATAATTAGTATAACCGTGCTTACAAAATGGTCCACAGCTTGAAATGGAATCTTGACTTGGAATCTATCGCATCGGTTATTACAGGTCTGAAGGACAGCAGTGATGCTGAAAGCCATAAATTATAAGTCAGATGGGAGTTATCCTATTGGCTTTATTTTGTTATCAATGAGAAGGCAGCAAGAATGTTAATGAGAACCAGCAGGGCCCAGCCCAGCCCCAGGAGCAGCCTATGCAACTGACTTTCCTCTGTCCTGAACCACTCAGCAGAACAAGTCTTGACAGTTTAACATGGAGCAGAAAATATGCTTTCTGTGTAGGTAACACAGCATTTCACATATATGACCAGACTCATGTGGATCCAACTACTTTGTTTGTTTGCTTTTCTTCCTAAAAAAAAAAAAAAAAAAAAAAAAAAAAAAAAAAAAAAAAAAAAAAAGAGTAGACTGTATCTACCCTGCCTCACTCCCATCTGCTCACTTAGTAGTAATTTAATAGTCTGAGAAAATGTGCATAGGTCACTTCCCCACTTGTTTACTAAAACTTCTGAGAAATACCACTATTGCCTTCATATTGTTCTGGACAGAGAGCAAAAGCAATCTCAGGCAATGCCTGTATGGCACCCTCTCATGTGCTGCTATGAAATGTCTCCCCCAGGCTCCAGTGTTAAGGTTCCTAGATGATGGCGGTGGTTCAGGAGATTGTGGAACCTTTGGGACTGGCTGGGTCACTAGAGATGAACCTTGAAGGCTGTGCCCATTTCTGCTTCCAGCATGTTTTCGCTGCTTCCAGTTATGGCTGTCCTGTGAGAAGCCACCCCACCACAGACCAGCTGTTCCCACCTCCTTACTTTCCCCGCCATGGTGGCCATGGTGAGCCAAATGTGTGAAACCAAAACAACCCCCACCCCCCAAATTCTTCCTGTAGGGCACTTCTGTGTCACAGCGATGAGAACAGAAACAGCTATGCTGAGTACATTTAATCCTGTGATGATGTGGTAAATACCTAAGTCCAGTTCCTTCTCTGTCTTTAACCACTACAATAGCTTCAGATTTGGGGGTAAACTAGGATGGGGCGGAGCAGAGCAAGCTTCTATTCTATCACTCCAAAGGAGCAATGCAGGGCACTTCCTTCTTTCCCAGTGACTGAACTTGCTTCTGGTTTCCACCACAGCTTGGTGATTGCAGGCATCCAACATTCTGGGTTCAAATCCTGGTGCTTCAAATTTTTAGCCACTGGGCTTTCAGATAACTTATTCCATCCTTAATTCTTTAGCACGGTCATTACAATATGGGGACAGGAACCTTCTCAGAGAGTTACTCTAGTGAGAAAGTGCCTGTAAAGTGCTTGGCACTGAGCTTGCATCAGCACTTTGTGGAAGCAAGCTCTGGTGATTTTAGTTCTTAGACACTGGATTGGCTGTCAAGGAGGTCCAACTCATCTTGGGCTCAGTGTGCTTTCACATCTGTCCTGCAACCTTTAGAAACCCCAGGATGGCTGTCAGGACAACAATGGCAGAGCCCCAGTCAGCTGATGAGAAAGAGCATCTCTGCTCTTTATGGCTAAAATTAATCTCTTTACCATCACCAGCCATTTTTGCTTCTATCATCATCACCAAGGCAGTGTTGACTTGGACAAGAGAAGTAAATCATTCTTCATTTGATTATTTGTAAAGGCATCTATCAAAAAGATTCAAACCAGTCCCTGCCATCATCAGCTTCCATTATCAATTTGACACAAACATAGAGTCACCTGGGAAGAAGGAACCTCAACTGAAGAGCTGCCCAGATCGCATTGGTCTTTGACCATGTCTGTGAGGCATTTTTAAAAACTGCTAATTGATTTAGAATGGTCTGGTCCACTGTGGATGGTGCTATTCCTAGGCAGGTTGGCCTAGCTGAGCAAACCAGAAGAAGCAAGCCAGTAAGCAGCATTCCTCCATGGTCTACACCTCAGTTCTGCCTCCAGGATCCTGCTGTGGCTTCTATCCATGATGGACAATACCCTGTAAGATAAAATATATCCTTTCCTCCCCAAGTTATTTTTCATTCTGGTTTTTATCACAGCAATAGAAAGCAAACTAGTAGACACCTTATTCTGAGTGATGAGGTAACAAAGGGGTTGACAGTCCAGGTCGTTGGGTCTAGAGTCCTTTGTCTAACTGCATCCTGCATCTCATATATTAGAGCAAAGTGGTAGAAGAAACCACAAGATCATTGAGCCAACTTTCCATATACAAGTCAAAACATTGTTTGATTTTCAAAAGTTCAACTGAATTCTCATTATTGGCCACTAGAAGTTCTTCTCAGATTTTCGTCTCTAAAAAGAAGTAAATAAAGATGCTTCTGAAGCCGCTCATGAGCATAATCTCCTTTCTGTAGATATACAGAAGACGTTTCTATAGAGATGCAAGTGGAGAGGAGGAGCATGGGAAGGTTAATAAAGAGGTTTGGAAATCTCCCCAGATTTCACAACTGCGGGTCTTTTGAAGTAGTCTCTCATGGCAGATGCTGGGAATGCTACAAGGGTGCTTTTACTAACACATATCACCCAAATTGAAATGAAGAATGTTTTTCAACAATATGAATAATAATAACATTTTTGAGCCTTTGACTCAAACCTAAATACCAGTATGACATGTAGAGATTGAGTATTAGCCAGAATCACCCAGAAAAACTTGTGTGTGTGTGTGTGTGTGTGTGTGTGTGCAGATGGATGATACCTAGAAGTCATTGTGAGACTAGTTACTACCTCTCAGCACTGAAGGGAGCATACAGAGCAGTAAAGACATGGCAAACTACTGAACAGCTTGTTTCTTTCACCCTATGTAAGAATCTGTCTTGTGCTCTGCTTTTACTGAAAACATACAGGAGAGAGAATTCTGGGAAATGTAGTCCAGCTTAACCAAACTGACACTGGGTATCCACCACAGATACAAATCAGACCACCCTGCCCCTAACTTCTGTATAATTTCTTTTTTGGGGAAAATGTTGTTTCTAGCCTGGAATAGTTAAAAGTCTATAGGACAAAGACTTCTTACTTTATTATATTACTACCTTCTCACATTAGTTACAAAATAAAAATAACTAATTATTGCAAAAATACTTTCAATATTCAGTACTTTGTTGAATTCTTGAAGCTCATGAAAGATATTGCAAGGGTCATAGTAAAAATTCATCTGTTATAGCAAGACCTCCTGGGTGCTATGCTTGTGTGTGCATGCAGAAGCACACCAATCTGCACTCCACAAGCCTCACTCCAGCTTCACGTTTCCTGTATGTTCAATATTCAGGTCTTGGGATATTTCATATGCCACAAGTGTGCCTGTCCTCACCCTGAGCCCCAGTGGCCTAGAGATTGAGAGATAATTCTGCCTGACACTGAACCACCTGGAAAGTATCACACCAGGGCTGATGGTTGGCTCTTTAAAGTGATATGTCCCCTTATTTTCTAAATAACTTTAGTGTACTGGGAAATTAGAGGTGACTATTACCATCTTAACCAACTCATTAAAATGAGAAAAAAAACTTGTAAGGGTTCATCACATGGCAATATTAAATATTTTTCATTATATTTTCTAATAATTCTCAGGTACTGGTAACCATAAAATCCTTCATAATGTGTTTATTGAGACTAGTAATCAATGCAGGATGGAATTTTCAATATAACACAGGCAGCCCAGGTTTGATGAAACTCTGCTCCTTTGCTGGGATATAAACTTGACTCCGGCTTTCGGGCACTGAGGCAGTAAAACACGAGAGAACTTCCTAATGGAAATGAGACTATTCTCATTAAATTAAATGAGACCATTTAATATGGGTGAAAGAGATTTAAAATTCACACACCTCCTGAAAATATGTTCTTGATTTACTTTTTAAAGAGTAAAATTGGTTTAGTAAATATTGCTAGGTATAATAAATCATAAAACATTTAACACCGATTTGTCAAATATAGTTTACATGAAGTAGCACTTACGCATTATTTATGCCAGACTGAATGAAATGCCTGATATGTTAGGAGGGTTTTCAATCAGTTAGGAAACACACAGTGAGCAAAACATTGTTCTGGGTGGTATGTTGGTTATAGAAAATTACACAACACTACATTATCCCCCAAATGCTTATCATCTGGATGGGGTTTTCACCCTAAAATAAAAGGCAAAAGAAAAAGATGAACCTGGACACATCTGTTAGTTTCAGTTAAACCAACCAATGGATATCATCCCTCTTGTCTGATTTTATCCATCTCCCTAGTTGGCTAACATCCATCAAGAAAGAGCCTTCCCTGCTACCCCAAACATATCTTCTTCTGTCTTGCATTCTGTTTCTAACATGTCTAAATTTTTAGCTCTACATTTCATATCTTAAATGGCTTCACAATCCTTTCTGGGACTAGCTTTTGATCATTTTTAAAATACAACCATTAGTTACAGTTTAGATGTGTGGTTCCCAAGTCACTCTGTGTAACATCCTTAATCAACTTAATTTGTATCCTGGAAATTGTTTCTAATAAGGCTGGTTTGGCTAATGTCATAACCTGGTATGTTCTGTTAATTATGTAGATTTACCACAGACTATGCATCAACTTCTTCAGAAGTTAGAACAGAACAAAGGCAACAAAATGACTTGACCAGTCATCTTTTCTAGCATTCTATTAACCTGAAGATCTAGATTGAGAGAGGACTTTCTAGAAGAACTGGAAAAAGTCTCAGTGTGTTCATACACTTCAGAAACAGAGTCCAGAGATACCTGAGCTGGAACTGACCTGAAGGCCTCCTCCCTGAGGACTAGCTTCCATGGTAGCAGAAGTCACCATACAAGCTCCAAAGAAGAGAGGCAATCAACAGTCCTATCCAGCCATGATGCCTATAAACCACATCAACCACCAGTTGATAGCCCTAAAGGTGCAGTGGTGGCATGCATGCCTGGGTGGTAACCAACTCTCTAACTGGGTTTAAGACCTGCTCACAAGAGGGGAACCATGCTTACACTAGAAACCCAGCTAACTGCTCTGTGTGGCTAGTGAAGTCTTGGCTATTGGAAGAGGATCTACAAACTCTCATCTACTGAACCAGAATAAACCCTGACAACATTTTATAAACATTTTTCTTTATACCCGAGGATAAGTATAGTCTTTACCGCTCATCAAGGAAACCTCTCTCTGCAACATACAGTACTACAGAAAAACACAACCAATCAAATTACAGAGTTCTGGAGCCCAGTCCCAAGGAAGACATCTAGAAAACACTCTTATACCTAAGGCTTAGGGAACATTGCAGAAGAGGGTGAGAAAAGATTGTAAGAGCCAGACAATCAGGGAGTTTTCTGTGAGATTATGTCTCCTAGAATTATCACAAGCTATACCCATTAAGTCTCACCAACATGAGTGCCCAAATTTGAGCTGAACAAGGATGACACCAATGGACATGCCAAACTGGATGGGGAAAGCACATGAGATCTTAATCCTACACAAAGAACTACAGGCAACTAAGGAAAGCTTGGAACAGGAGAAAGGATCTTCTCCTAGGAAGAGCACATTAGTTGTCTGTCCAGGACCAAATGGTTACCCCTGAAAACATGTACAAGTAACATTATATAGACTCAAAGATTATGATCAGGAATATGTGTGTGCAAATAAAAATGAATACATGCATTCCATAACAATTGGCAAAAAAAGAGGCTATGAATGTCAAGAAGGGTGGGGAAGGGGTGTGTGGGAGGGTGTGGAGGAAGGGACATGAAATGAGAAATGGTCTAACTACATTACAATTTCAAAATTTTTAAAAATATATATTGAAAAAATTCAGTGTTTTGGAGAGTCCCCAAACCATAACTGACATTTATTTCCCTTTCTACCATAGGCACCAATGGGTCTTTATAGACAGAGTAAGGTTTCAACTATCACTGTCAAAATGCCCTGATATTTGTCCTCACCTCTGAGCCATTTCATCGTGAATAGGACACACAGTAGGGTTCTGTCAGTTAATCTTTCATTTCATCTGTTAACTCTAAAACAAGACTCAAAACTGAATCTTTTGATTCAGGGGGGATTTGGGGGAAAATGTCTTAAATGTTAGAGAAACACTATTGAGCTATAAGGAAGAGTTGTTTGAGTGGCTGTAAAGTTAGACTGAGTATCTTTAGAGTCAGGAGATGTGGGGAGAAATATATCCTCTTACATGGAGGAAACAGAGGTGAAGAATTTGTGCAGCGGCATGTCGTTAAATCATCTTTCCTGTTAGTGCTCTGTGGCTCTTTAATAAGCATCAAGTCTTCAAGGATGACAGTAAGTCAACATCTGGCTGCCTGGGATAAAGCTGAGGGCTCAAGGTCATTTTCCACTTGAACAATACTTAACAGTGCTGTTTGGTGAGACAAAAAAAAAAAAAAACAAAAACACCGGAACTCTAGAGGTAAAGGAAGAGGTATAGAATATTAAATGGTTGGAAAGGAGGCTCTAGAATTCAAGCCAAAGGAAGTCCACTCCCTGAGGGAGTCCTGGCGTTCCATATCAAATGAGTGTTCCACCAACACCAGACCTTTGCTCGGCTATATTTTTCATTTGTTGTCCTCTGGTGGCAAATATGTAAATGATTAAACTGCCATAGGATCCCTTCATCTCCACGGTTACAAATTTCAACAGGAAACTCTGTTAAGACCAAACCTTGGTTATAGCCTACTCAGATTTCCTATCATGGTCTTGTCCTGAGGACACACTGTGTTCTGATCCCAATATTATACTGCCTGGGACATGACTGGTGCTTGCCTGCAGGTCTTTAGTTTACCTTTGCAGCTCCATCATTGGGTGCATCTTTAGGTCCTCCTGCAGAGTCTGTTGGTTTTCCACATATTTCAACTGTAAGGCCTTCTCTGTTACCCTGGAAGTTTGATTGGTACAGAAGTGAACACACCATGGGAGCATGGAAGGCTTCAGAGGCAAGCCAGCCTCTAGTCATTTGACACGTAGTTCTGCACACTTCACAGTCATTGCCATGGAATGAAGCTCCATTGTCTAGATTGTGTTTCCTTCTGATCCATCTTGCTCATCCCATTATCTCATATACTTTGTGGAACTATTTTCCAAATAAACTACCAGGACCCCAGTACTCTAGATTCTAGGAGAAGCCAAACTAATACATATGCTAAACAACAACAAAAAAATCCCCTCTTCATCTTACACACACGCGCACACACACACACACACACACACACACACACACACACACGACTCACTCACATTTATCCACATGCATGTACAAAGGCATCTTTTAATAAGCCATCAGAAGTTAATTTCCTTTTAGTTACTAAGTTATGGAAATTTGTTTATAAAGTAGTAACTCTGGCATACTTTCTTCTCTCCTTGAATGATTAATTGCTGTGGAAACAGCTCTCCTAATAGAAGGTAAGAACAGCAAATAAAATCATTGTTGTTAGACATTTGCCAACAATCTGCACAACACCAAATCCCAAGAAAAGGGGAACAAATCCAAGCTCTCAAGTTGAAACTGATTGCTGAATAGAGGCACTTTCTAGAGTGCAACACAGAGAGCATTAACACACAGCCGGCAAGTCTTGTTGAATACAGTGAGAATGCAGTTCCAGATGACTGTGGTGTCTAAGATTCATGGGAAAAATTACTGGAAATAAGGGAGATGCACAAAGTGAGAGCCAGGAACTATGTAACAGTCCCTTAAATCCTTATTAAATGCTTTGCTAAGTGGTTATATGCACACACATGAGAAGAAATTCCTTGGGGCCACAGAAAGACATTTAAACATAGCAGACCAACAATTTCTGGAGTTCACAAAGGAGATTCAGTGAGGAGATCCTTCCAATTCATGGGAATTAAATATGGTTTTCAAAAGTCATTCACCTTTGTTAATAGAAATGAAAACATGACACAGATGGATCAAACTGATCCAAAATACCTGAACTACATGCCAGAATGAAGTCTAATTCATCAAAGGAACACAGCAAAACACATCATTCCACAATGTAAAATAAAAGCTAATTAAAAGCTCTTAATTAGCTCCATAAAAGATAATTAACATGTAAGAAATTTTATCATATAACTCTGGAGGTCAGAAATCTGAAACGGGGTTCTTGCATTGTCTAGCTTCTAATGGCTGTGTGACTTCCTTGGTCACATCTGTAAAGCTACTAATGACTAAAAGAATCTTTCTCATTTCACGTTCACAAGCTACAAATCCTGCAACTTATAACAGCAATCTCTCTGCAAAATATACTAATGTCATAGCAGCACAAATGTTATTGGAGTAACCAATTGCTTTTAAAAAGTGAGTTTAAGGCTCTCTCCACCCATTGTAACCTGTATCTGACACTGCTAAAGTAGGCAAGAACCTGAAACTAGCTAGATCATGGGCCTAGGGGAAAAACACTATTATTCAGCTAAAGCAATATAGCACCAAAATGACTTCTAATAACATATCGCTATACCCATAGAACAGATCACCATTCATTCCTCATCAGAGAAGTGTCTTCTTGCAGTAAATGGGAATTAACAAAGATACTCAGAGCTGGACAATGTGCAGAGAGTGAGAGACTCTGGAGCACTCAGCCTGAAGTGGGATGTCCTCACCAAGCCCTTCCCACCAGAGCCCAGGAAGAGGAAGGACTATTAGAGCCAGAAGTGGTAAATGACTCCAAGGAACCAGTGTCTTCCAGACAACAGGACTGATATGCAAATGAACTCACAGAGACCAACATAATGCACAAAGCATCATAAATGAGATGACGGACCTCAGGGGACAAACGTAAAAGGAAAAGTAAATCTCTTTTCAGAAATGAGACCCAGCTGAAAGGACCGATCAATACAACAAATAACACCTTAGGAATAAGGCAAGGTTGACACAGAGAACTTTGTTTACCTAGAAGAGAAATGAGGGAATGAAGAAGGGCTGTAGAAAGAGTAAATGTGCTGAATGAAGGCAACATATACCCATAGGCAGCAGATACCTGAATAATAAAGCCAGAAAAATGGAACTGCTTTAGTCAAGACTTTCCTCCCTGTGGCAAAACACCGGAGGAAAGACGTTTACAGTGGGAAAGACAGGCTTAGGCTCAGGGCTTCAGTGTGTGATAGTTGCTCCACTGTGTGCACCTGCAGAGAGGGAGAGTATGACACAGCAAGAAGAACATATAGTCGTGCAAAGTGATCACCTCTCAGGGGCCAGGAAGCAGTGAGAAGAGAAACAGGAAGGAAGTGGCCAGGAAAGGAGACAGACAGACCCCTAGTGACTTGCTTTCTCTATCCAGACCCCACTTTCCACAGTTCTCCTACCTCCCCACAGCTAGTCAGAGTTTGAACCCACAAATGTATTAGTCCATTCGTGAAGTCAGAGAGCCCATGATCAAATCATTCCCAAAGTGGAACAATTGGACACAGCTTGCATCAGGGACTACAACTCCAACACATGAGCCTTTTGATGGGGAAACTTTTTATACATTCAAAAACAAATACAAAATTGTAAATTATATAATTCAAGAAAGTTTTGATGAAATTTTAAAAACTGAAAACATGTACATTTTCATACTTAAGGAACACAACAGATCTCTGAAAATGATGTAGAATGATCAACATGGGAATATTCTAGTTAAATTACTGGACTTTAGAGAAAAGAAGTGAAAAGTCTCTTGTGCTTTCAGGCCAAAATAGCACGGGACATACAAAGGCAAATTAAATTAAATCATCAACAGATTTTTTTTTTGATGGCAGCAGTTTATGCCAAAAGAGAAAGAATCACAAGCAGCTATTATCAGCATGCAGGAATTCAAAAACACTGTTCCATGAAGTCTTCCTTATAAATTTAATAGAAAAATAGTTTCAGAAATCAAAACAAAGAAGAGCTCATTACAAAGTTGGGTAGACAATATTAAATCCACTTGCTTCTAACATGAGTGTCTGAAGGGTAAAATCTATGAAGACAGGCAGTATCCACAGATAGTTCAACTATTAACAATAAAAGATAACATTAAAACATACGCAAAAGTATTTTTGAGCTATTTTCAGTAATTATATTGGCATGGTATAGGAGTTATTCTAAAAATGTTGTATATATAATGTTAGCCAAAGAAAATGGGTAATTAGGAAATATTTTAATTCCATTACTGTGTGTCCTTGACAACTAATTCCCAGTGTGGGAGGTGAGCAAATGTAATGCTGCAAACCTTTGGGGGGAACAATAATACTGACTTAGCTTGTGAACTTGCGAGTGTTTGTACGCTTTGTCTGTTGAGAGACCACTCTGTTAGTAAAGAGCACTTTTAGCACTCAGGTGGTGATACTAAAGTACAATTTCTCACTATAGGAAACTGAGGCTTTAGGGAGGCTGATGTGGTCCAAGTCCAGGAAAGAAAACGAACAAGATGAGCCTGGAACATCTCACTACACCAGACAACAAATAACCTACTGCTATGAGAGATGCTCATTGCCAAAAATATAACAACTCGAACTCCATAAAGATAATACAGTTGATCAAAACTCACAAATGATATTTAAATTCATGAATTATGACTATATGTGTATTTTAAAAGATAACTGGCCATTCTCAGTTGACAGGAACACACCAAACCAAACAGTGGCTTTTCTCACATGTCTGCAGGCAGAGAACAGTGTCTCCCTATAGAGTAAGCATAAATAGCAGGAAAAATAAATGAAGGAAGTAGCAGACCATGCCCCCCTGGTGAAAGAGTGCAACATGCTTACAGTCTTGCCAAAGGGGCAGAAAGAAGTCTGACCTAGCTTCCAAATTAGAGAAAAGCCAAGAGTTTAAAGTATAAGTGAAACTGCACAAATATGTAACTGGCAAAACTAGACTATGGTAAACTCTTCAAGTCCTGTGTCTCTAGCTCCTCCACAGATAAACCGAGGAGAAAGAGATGGAGGATAAACCTATGGACTAGAAGAAGCCAAAATATCTCAGTTTATTTGTAATAAGAGAAACCAAGGCCACCAAGGTGCATGTGAATGATAAACTGAAAGCATTAAAGGAGGCAGAAAAAAAATTCAAACACACTTTGAAACTACCTACCAAAGAATAGCAACAAAAATGTGTATCAGTTTAACTGAAACAGAAAATGTACTAAAATATATTTGAATGTGTTAGCAATATATAGTCAACTGTACTTACAATAGCAAGAACTTTAAATAGACTACCTAGCTTAAGGAAATAAGAATAATCAACGTTCAAAGATTAAATTAATTCATTAGAAATATATAATTATTAAAATTTACATACAATTTAAAATACTGAATCTTTGTGACCTCCTCAAAAAAATCAATGAATGATTTAATAACCTAATCCAAAAAGTATGAAAGAACTCATAAATGGTAATGGAAATAGGTAACATACAGAAAAACCAAGAAATATCTGCAATGTTGTTTCTATCTATATAAATAAATATGTTAGGAAATCCTGAAGTGAGTAATTTTCTGGGAGGGGGGTGGATTATCAAGTAAGTAGATGACTACAGAAGAAAGAACTAAACTAAACACATTTCTAGATGCATTAAACAGTCAATGATAGAAAAAGCAATGGAAATGTTAATAAAAAACTATTCCCTTAAAATCAGAAAACTTAGGAATTGCTAAATAAATAAATTAATAATAATAATAATAAATTCCTCAACTAGTTTTTCTCGACCTAAGAAAATAATTGAAGATAACTGGTAAGTAAATAGGAGACATAAAAACATTCTTACTATAATAAAAAGTACCTTAGTATCACACAATAATTTCTCCTCTGGCAACTGCAGTTTATTTTAATATTTGGATTTGCAAAGGTAATTTTGAACAAAAGAAAGAAATTAAACTCATAAAATAAGTACCAAAGAACCAGTTACCATATCTTACTGGTGTTTCTGTGAAAATACAAAATCAATAGATTTCATATAAACAAACAGAAATAAGAAACATGAGATTCCATTCACAGTACTAGAGAAAAAGAAAATCCCTGGAAAAAGAATGCAAGCTCTCACTGAATAAACATTTTTAAATATTCCCGAGGGACAGAAAGAAGATGGACACATGGCAAAGTCATATCCAACATCATAAAAATGCTGCTTTCTGCTAAATTAGTCTATAAATAAAACATAATCCCAATAAAAACAGCAACACTTCTTTTTCAGTAATGAGACGAGCTGATTCTAAAGTTCCTGCAGAGCAGTAAATGAGTGGGGAAACTTCAAAAAGCAATTGGGATGTTCTAGACAGTGAATGTCCATTATATTGCTATAGCTCAAAAATTAAAAGGGCATGATATTGGCACATAAAGTAAGATCATTGCATTATGATAGGAAGCAAAATAAGTA
Organism: Peromyscus melanophrys; assembly: GCA_902168415.1. Lineage (NCBI taxonomy): Eukaryota > Metazoa > Chordata > Mammalia > Rodentia > Cricetidae > Peromyscus > Peromyscus melanophrys. The sequence goes on along the minus strand of CABHPR010104227.1, from coordinate 5,777 downwards.
TAAATACAAATACATCAGAGAATTTAGGTTTTGAAAGAGATGGAATCTCAAGTATGTAAGACAAAAGTAGCATCTGTTAAATGGTTAAAAAAAAAAAAAAAAAAAAACTAAAGAAGTACCCACCCTTAAATTTAAAAAAACAACAACAAACCACTAGATCTAGAGCACCTGTATCATTTAAATATTGCAACTGTAAAAGTTTTACATGAGGGAATAATAATTCTTACAAACCTTATGAGAAGAAAACTTCTAGTACAATAGAAAAAGTTGGTAGATTTCACCATCAGACTTTTTAGCTATAAAGCAAAAAACTATCATGAAGCAAAATCTTTTAAAAAAATAAATTAGAAAAAAAGTATTGCAATGTTACAAAATATTGATTAGTTTGTATGACTTATGAATAATTACTATGTGTCAATTATTTTTAAACAAAATAATGAGCAAAGGGAAATTTCATAACAACTTTCATTCTCAGAAAGCAGGGGGAAATGTTTAGTTCTACTCATAATTAGAAACTCTCAAATTGAAAGTGTACTGCGTGGGCTAAGGCTACAGCTCCGTTTCTGGGCTCCAAGCACTGAGGTCAAGCTTGATCCTCAGAACGCACACTTAAAAAGCCAGGTATGTTATGTGAGCTGTATTCCTGGGGACTCACTGGCCAGCCAGCCTAGCCTACTTGCTGAGCTTAGGCCAATGAGAGACCTTACCTCAAAAAAAGAAAAAAAGGTGGATGGTGTCAGAGGAATACCACCCAAGGTTGTCATTGGGCCTCACATGAACAGGCATACATACTCATAAAATTCATTGAGGAACCATGTTCACATAACTGAGTATCAGATGTTGAAAAGGTATGCTACCACATTTTGTTAGTATAAGTATGGAGAGGTTGGCACTCTTGTACCTTGCTAATGAATGTACTAATTTGGCTCAACTTCTGCAGGGGTTGGTTTTTCAACAAGTCATGAAGTTAGACCCTTCAACCTTGTAATTCCACTTCTCAGAATTGATCTGAAAACAAAAATTAATTCACTAAAAATAGCTTTTAATATACCTTTGCATAATAAGAGTGACAATAAAATTTGAAAACTGCCTAAATATTTTATCACTAGGGCACAGGTTAATGTGCATCCATGTAGCCACTACAGAAAAGATTTAACATACCCTTTGTATATTTATATGAAGAGATTTCTAAGATTTTTTTAAATTAAAAAAACTGAATATATTATCATCTGCAAAATGTCAAGGGGCCTCAATAGTGGCCATAATATTTTACCACTCATGTGTGAATGAGTATACAGATGAGACTACACATATGTATTTCTATATGTAAACACATATATTTGCAATATATACATGAAAGACACACACACACACACACACACACACACACACACACACACATATATATATATAAAACAGACATGTATATGTACACATGTAGTGAAAGAACTCCGGAGACCCCAACCCATTCACCACACGCAGAGCAGCACTGGATGCAACAAGCAAGAGGGTCTTTATTGTTACACAGGCGCCTGCGGGCTCTCAGCAGCTTAAGCTAGCTGATCTCAGCAGCTCACGCTAACCGATCTCAGCAGCTCAGACTAGCTGATTGCGCCGGGCTGCAACCACACTGGGGTTTTTATAAGGGAAACAGCACTAGGCAGAGGGTGGAGCATAGTAACAGGCATCTCATTGGTGCATTCAAATGGCGCCAGGGGTGAACCTGAGGGCGCCGCCACAGAAAAACCTACAAAGTTGCAATTTGCAGGGGAGGTCGAGGTCGACGGAGAAAGCCAGGATAGCACATCCTGACCTCTGTGACCCCCTTGTTTTTCTCGACTGTTCTCTTACCAGGCGGCTACCTGGCAGCTAGTGGCCTGTCCTTAGTTTGACCTTAACTGAAATGGAGAATAAAACTGGGGGGGGGGGGTGTCTTTCAGTAGATGCATATGTATATAGATTTTTCCTTTAGGGTGTCTTAATTTCCTTTCCTGTTGCTGAGATAAAATACTGCAACAAGATCAACTTAAGATAGAAAGGGTTTATTTTGGCTTACAGGTCCATCATGGCAGGAAAGACACGGCAGCAGGCAGAGACGCCATGGTGGCACAAGCAGGAGACCTGGTAGATCAAACTGCATCAACATCAACAGGAAGTAGCTCCACGCTATAGAGCCGGAAGGCCCACCCCCACAGACCCTCTTCTTCCAATGAGGCTCCACCTCCTAAAGGATCCACAATCTTCCTTAGCAGTGCCCTGAGCCCGGGACCAGCTTCCTATGGGGAACATTTCACAACCACACCGCAACAAATGACAAAATATTTCAAGAGAAATATTCGATAAACTAACATTATTTTGACATATGAAGAAGGGAGTTATAAGGATAACGATGTTGTAATACTTTACACTTGTTGAAATTCAGACATGAATGCTCTAAATGATCTATGTATGCACATAAGTGCACATACAAGGATATTAAAATATAAAGAAAACTAACAGTAAATGCCCTAGTAAATGTGATTATGGGTGATTTATTTTTCTATATTTCCTAGATTTTTCTATGACTTTATAACTACACAACTGTTACATTTGTAAGACTAGAAAGTTCTTGATAGTGGCAAAAAGCTCAGCATGAGATTCAGGTCTGGGTTTTCCTCACATTTGGCACCAACCAACCAGAAGCCATTTACTGAGTCCTTTTACTTGCCTTATCTTATCTCTCTTATGTGGAAAATGGGGGTAATATTGTCTGCCTGTGTTTGCCTGAATTTGAGAGGAAGCACGTTGAAAAATAGATTTGCAAATGCTTATAAATTATAATGTTACATAAATGTGCAGCACGGCTTTAGCTGGTGATGTAAGACATGCCCCTGGAGTGTTAGAGCACACTGTTTGGAGTTTAAGGCTTACATTGAGGGGCTCCAGCAAAACCAATCGGTGTGTCATGTAGTATGAGGTCATTCAAGTCCTGTTCTCCATTGTTGCTTCCATTTGGAAACTGGAAAGGAAAACAAATTAGCAGAACTCGATAGAACATTTCAAGATGGGGTGGGGGATTCTTACCCATGGAGGTAGCCCTGTCTTGTGATCTCCTAAAGACATTACTCCAATAAGCCACAACCGAATTCCATCCTTCGTTCCATCCCACCAGGAAGGTCTGTACCTGCCGGAAGCCAGCTGTACTGCGAAGGTGGTGCTTGGCTCCATCTTCTTGGCTGGACATTCTCAGAGAAAAACTGAATGGCCAGAAGGTGCTTTAGCCCTCCCCTGCGTGATCCTCTCACCACAGCGCCCCCCATTCTCTGCTGCCACAGACGTGCATAAACGTGTGCACACATTTATCTAGATTTCCGCAGAGTTACCGGAGAAGACGAGGCAACCAGGAAACAATAATAGTGACGTGAACGGGGATGTGGGGTCGGAGCTCAGAGCTGCTTGTAAAACAATATATTGTTTCAACAGAAACTAGGCCAAAAGTTCTGAGTTGGTGTCCAAAAATGTCCATTTTTTCAGTAATAGATTCCAAAGATTTCCCTCACATCTGAGGCAACAGGCAGGCACAAGTGAGCAGCTGTGGCCCCCTCCTCATGGCTGGCGCGCGGCCGGCCTGGCCTGCTGGTACCCTCCCACTTCCCTTTTTCAGGCATCAGAATCTTTGGAAAACCTTATTCTAAGTGCTGAGGGAATTCATTCGCTCACGGTCACGGACCAGTGCACGGCTATCTGCTTCAGCACTCAGCAGGGTGTCTCCAAATATCTCCAGGGGTGTTGCAAAATGCTAAAAATAAATGGGGGAAAAACATGTTTAATTGGTTCAAGTTTTTTCTCTTTAATTTATTTTTAACATACAGAGGCCTTTAGGGGAAGTCAGGGCAGGTTTAAAAAAAATTGCTGCCACAAAAATCACAAAAGTTTGAGAATTGTGGCTTCAGGCCACTGGGAGATAATTCAGTGATATTAGATATACTGATTAAAGCATAGTCTGTGAATTATTTACCACCTGAATTCAAATCTCAGTTTCAACACTAACTGCATGACTTCTATTATTAGCCATATGTACTTTATCCTTTTCAAACCTGATAGTTTCTTTAAAGAAACCAAGTACACTGCCTACTGCATAATGAACATTCAGTGAGTGGTAGCTGTTATTTTCACAACAGTTAGCAAGATTACCACAGAGAATCATGAACCTGTGAACACCTTGGAAGAATTCATGTTCTTCTTTTAGCACCTATCCTGAGTCTTTTAATACCACAGCAACACCCAGATATCATGGAGGGTCCATAGCTCTCAACAGCAAGCATGATGTAGCTCCTTGTCTCAAGTTCAAGGCTCTGCCTCCCAGCCTACACCGTCAATATGGGTTTCTAAAAAATGCATGTGAGCAGGCCAAAACTATGTCTTCCATCTTGCACTGAAGTATGCTGAGGGCTTGGTATGCTGCATTCAATTTTTATTAGGCTGGCTCTTCACTTCCTGCATTCCTTCTCATTTCTGAGCTTCCACAGATGGGTGGGCAGCCCAGGAGTAGCACGGAACACACAGCTCTGCTTTGGTGTCTTCACACTTCAGACAGATGAAAAGAATAGCCCTTAAACTGGCCCATCTCTGTAGGCTGTCTTCAGCAGAACATACTTCATTTTTTCCATGAGGACAACCAAATGACCTGTTAGTAAATGTTTTAGGGAACAGATCATAGCAAGAAGAAAACTAAAGGCACATTTGAGTTTATGGAGATACCTAATTTTCCATCACTGAGAGATGCTCCTCTTTATCTCCGTGTGTGTTATTCATCAAGGCATCTTGACACTATTTACTGGAAAGTAATGGTACTGTTTACCAGAAAACTAGCTTAATCTGCTACTCATTGTTTTCATCGGTTAAATAAAGCTGACCTTTCATCTTTAGCATTGTGCTTCCAACAGAATCCTGCCAAAATCACTAATGATCTATGTTCCTTAGACAGCTGCAAGACATTCCCAAAGCTAAGGAATGGTGGGATCGCCACCCCATTCTGAGATAGAAGGACTGAGCCTCACAGACCACATGAACAGGTTGGCACTTTTAGCCAAGCTTTGAGGTAGGATCCAGGGGCGAGAGTCAGCAAAGGAAGAAAGTCTGGAAAAGAATATCCCACTCTTGCTGTGGGACCCCCACATAAAAAGTATTGATTCATTAGGACTGGATCAACAACACTTAGAGCCAAGGATAGAACAAAAAGTCTACCAACAAATAAGCGTTCAGTTTTACGTGGTAAAATTTATTGATGTTCTACAGTGGATTCTGATTTATCCTAATCAGTATCTTAAATCAGGACAGCAGACCACTCCAAGAGCATGGTGGCAGTATAGCCTGTTATTTCATGTTGCTGCTCACACTGGCAAGAGCATGTAGGTGGACTTCAACTTTTGGGTCTAAACTCAGTCTCAATTTATATCCAGAAGACTAAAGCAGAGCCGTTTATGGGTTTCAGGGTGTCACCCTCACCCTACATTAACACTGGAAGCATTTTCATACAGTTCACCTAAATTACAAAAGCAAACATGCTTTTTACTTAAACAGATATGATCTTAAATTTTGAGGTTTTTCCTGGCATTTTTGTTCACCTATTACCCATTTATCCAAACTTCCTGCAATGACAGTACCTTGATTCCAGAATCTATCACCATTTCTCTATCTGTGTGTTTTAGTTTTCCCTCCAACTATGAAATATATTTTTTTTAAAAAAAGGTCAGTGCAGCAAGAATTGGGGTGGGGAATCTAAAGGTTTAATATTT
>CABHPR010104223.1:0-10055 GCA_902168415.1 Peromyscus melanophrys | reverse complement strand
AGCCATGACTAGCCTTAGCTTACCACCAGCAGTAGCTTCCACAGAGAGCGAGCTTCTTCCCGTCTAACCTGTGTTTATATTGCTTTCCTGTTCTGTCTTCTCATTGGCTCTAAACCCAGCCACATGACTTCCTCATCACTGCCTGTCTATATAGACTTCCAGGTCTCTATGGTTGGTACTGGGATTAAAGGCTCATGTCACCACACTTGGCCGTGTCCTTGACCACACAGAGACTCTGTCTGCCATGTGATCTGATTAAGGGCGTGTGCTACCACCACCTGACTTCTGTTCCTGGCTTGCTAACCCCTGCTCTCCAGGCAAACTTTATTTATTAACATACAAATAAAATCACATTTCAGTACAAATAAAATATCACCACACTGCACTCCTGCTTTCACCTGCCAAGCCCAGCAATTACATATGTGCCACCATACTAGGCTTCTTAACAGTTCTCTACTAGTGTATATATCCAGAGAAAACTTGGAGTTGGAAGAAACATGTTATAATAATGGAATTTTGACCTCTATTGACATTCATTTTTAATATTACTGTCTAAGGATTTGTATTGCTATGAAGAGACACCATGACCACTACAATTCTCATAAGGAAAACATTTAATTGGGGTAGCTCACGTATAGTTCAGAGGTTTAGTCCATTATCATCATGGTGGGAAGCAAGGCAGCATGCAAGCAGACATGTTGCTGGAGAAGGAGCTGAGAGTTCTTCCAAAGGCAAGAAGAAGTGAACTGAGATACTGGGCATGGCTGGAGCACATATGAGATCTCAAATCCTGCCTTCATAGTGACAAACGTCCTCCAACAAGGCCACACTTATGCCAATAAAGCTACACCTCCTAATAGTGCCACTCCCTATGACCTTATGGGGGCCAATTACATTCAAACTACCACATTCCACTCCCTGTCCCCCATAAGCTTGTAACAATACCATAATGCAAAATGAATTTAGTCCAACATCAAAAGTTCCCATAGTCTATCACAGTCTCAACAATGTTTTAAAGTCCAAAGTTCAAAGTCTCTTCTGAGATTCATTCAGTTTCTTAATTGTAATCATCTGTAAAATCAAAATCAAAAAGAGATCACACACTTCCAACATATAATGGCACAGGATATACATTACCATTCCAAAATGTAGGGAAGGGAGCATACTGAGGAAATATCCGACCAAAGCAAGACCAAAAGCCAGCTGGGCAAACTCCAAACTCTGCATCTCCATGTCTGATGTCAAACACTCTCCACATCTCCAACTCCTTTCAGCTTTGTTGATTGCATCACACTTCTTTCTCTTGGGCTGGACCCACTCCCCATTAGCAGCTTTCCTTGACAGATATCCTACAGCTCTGGCATCTCTAACATCTTGGGGTCTCCAAGGTAACCCAAGCTTTCCCTTCACAACTTCATGCAATGGCCTCTCTAGGCCTCCATTCAGGGACACACTCCTGACACATGCCTGGCTTTAGCAGCTTTCCTTAGTTGTTCCTTGACTCTAAAGCCAGAACCACATGGCTGAAGCTGCTAAATTCTGCTGGTTGCTAGGGCTGGAACACGGCCCCCTTGTTCAATTACATCTTGACTAGTTTTCTGTTTTCCATAGTTTTCTTCACTGCCTAAGTTTGGCTGTTCTGGAACTTGCTCTGTAGACCAGGCTGACCTTAAACTAAAAGATCTACCAGCCTCTGCCTTCCCAGTGCTGGGATTAAAAGTGTGCACCATCACACCTGGTTCTAAGCTTTTCTTTAATTTCTTTTTACAAGTTGGGAACCTAGCTGGGTGGAATCTTGCCCTGAGGTCACCACTCCTTTTATTCCATTTCTTAATCTGTCTTCTTGAATACTTAGCTCCATTCTACTTCCTGATGCACCTTTTCTCCTCAAATTGTACATTTTGTATTTTTCCTTCTCCAGCTTGCTTCTTTTCATTATAAATCTTTAAAAGCATGAACATTAGTAACCACACAACACAGTCTATACTGGGATATTTTGAGATTTCCTCTGCCAATGGAATTAATCCATAACTTTCACGTTAGCCTCAGGCAGACTCTTCGGACAAGGGCAAAAACCAGCCACATTCTTCACCAAAATATCACAAGAATGATCTCTAGGCAATATATTAAAATTCTTCTCCTCTGAAACCTCTTGAGCCAGGCCCCCTCCCCACCCCAGTTCATCAAATCATACTTAGCACCACTGTTTTCCATGTTCCTACTGGTATGGCCCAAGAAGCAGCAAAAGTGTTGAACTGCTTTACTAATCCACAGTTCCAAGGTCCCTATTCCTTCAAACAAAAGCATGGTCAGGCCTATCACAGCAGTACCCCAGTCCCTGGTGAAATGAATGATAAGTGGTGCTGGTTACGGCACTGGTTACTGAGCAAAAAGGTCATGAGCCATGGCCATGCTACCTGGTAGCCAAGAGCTTTATTAGGAGGAGAGGAGGGGAGAAGAACCAGGCCTGGGGAGACAGAACAGAACAGAGAGAAAGATGGTGGGGTGGGGGGAGAGGGAGCAGAACAGAGAGAGAAAGTGGGGTCTGCATCTGGCTTTTTAAGGGTTCCCGGTGAACACGCACAGGCAGGCTTACGGAGCTACACCACACATGTGCTGATTGTGTGACCATGCCATGCTCACGTAGTCGCCAGCGCACACTGATGATGTAAGACGCAAGACTCTTTGCTTAACTCCTGAACTGTGCATGTGCGGTCATGCAGCTGGAGTGAGGGCAGAAGTCTAACATTCCAGACTTTTTGCTTACTATTAAAAAAGTGAGTGAACAGGAATAGGGGTGTCATTTCTCCTAGAAAAACTGCTTCCAGCTGACTTGGTGGGCACTGGTTGACTCTGGGGGGGTGGGTAGGGAAGAGGGCTTCCAAGGTAGACAGGTGTCCTGGGATGGTGGGCTGTCATCTGCTGCCTTGGAGCTGTTCATCTTTCTTGGCTTGGCACTTTGGCTGCTTTTGTGTCTGACAGTTGCTGTGAGACAGAGAAAAGCTTAGAAGAAAGAATTATTATTATTATGGAGGGGTTTCTAGGGTGATAGAGAAGGGTCCCAAGACCAGGAAGGTTTGGGTTTGGCACTTATATTGAGGTAGATCTAACCTGTCCAGATGGATTTAAGCTTGTTTCTGGAGCTTTTAACTGTTACAGTTTCTTACCACCTGGGTATATCTGATGGTCCTTGGATTCCAGCTCTATGGTGATCCTGTAACAATCAGCTGAGCAGTTAATTAGAAGAGGGAAACAGGAAGAGAAAAGCTTGTGGGGTGAGAACTCATTCTTTTGGAATTAGGGACAAGGCAGAGAGAGCAGGGCCCTGTCTGTGTCCCTGTGCATGAGGAGGAGAAGCACTTCTGACGGGTCTGGAGTGAGGCACATGGAGGGAGCAATGAAATGAAAACTCCTACCTTAGCTGAAAAATCTTTTCCCATCAAGTAGCCCTGAAAGTACAATTAAGTCTGGTGAGGTGGGTAAGGCTGTCTTTCCTACCCTGACAATATGGAAATGAGGAGAGGTGGCACCCCAGGACTGAGTAAGTGGCTCTGGTGTCCAGAAGGAAAGAAACAGATCACTTCCATGCTGCGTTTTGGGTTCCCTGCGAGTGAGCCTATGGCCAAGCCTAGAGGTCTGCTGGAGGTCTTTGTTTATTCCCATGCCACTCGGTGCCTGGGTGCAGTCAGCTGACCAGTTGTCTCTCTGGGTGGCACTTTGAACAAGGCTCAATTGATGGCATGGTAGGGCACGCCCTAGCCCGCATGGCCTCCACCCCCCCCACCCCCCACCCCCCTACCCCCGCACTTAAAACAGGGACCCAATTGTACATTTTGTATTTTTCCTTTTCCAGCTTGCTCTTTTTCATTATAAATTTTTAAAAGCATGAACACTAGTAACCACACAACATCTTCACACAGTGTAAAGAAATATTCCCCAACAAATAGGTGGTGTAACAGATAATAAAAAATGAAGTAAAAAATATGTGTTTCTCATCTAAGGAAAAAGAATTCACAGGGCAGCTTAAGCCTCTATTTGACCTACCCATCACTCAGGTCCAAGATAAAAAATTTCAATTTTTAAAGTAACCTTTACTAGTTACTTTTTATTGTTGTGGTAAAATACCAATAGCAATTTATAGAAGGAAAACTTTGGTTTGGTTTATGGTTCCAGAGAGAAGCAGAGTCCATAAAGGAAGACATGGCAACAGGTAGCAGGCATGGCAGCCAAAGCAGGAATCCAAGAAATCATATTTTCAACTGCAAACATGAAGCAGAGAGATCAAACTGGAAGTGGGGCCAGTCTATCAATTCTCAAAGTCTACCCCCAGTGACATAATTACTCCATCAAGGCTCTACCCTCTAAAGTTTCCATGACTGCCCCAAACAGCTCCACTAGTGACATAATTACTCCATCAAAGCTCTACCCCCTAAAGTTTCCATGACTGTCCCAAACAGCTCCACCTACCAAGGTCCCAATGTTCTAACATGTGACCAATGGGGAGCACTTCTCATTCAAACTGCCACACACCCATTTCTTCCATGAATATCAAACTGGCTTGTAGTCACATATCTGAGTACAATCAAAGCTCTATGGTTACAATATCAGTAAGATTAAAAAAGACAGATTGGGATACTAGCTCAGTTAGTAAAGTGCTTGCCCACGAGGACTTGCATTTGGTGCTCGGAACCCATGTAAGTGGAACATGGTGGCATATGCTTGTGATCCCAGTACTGGGGAGGCAGAGACAGACAAATCCCAAGAGCCCACTGCCTAGACAGTTGAGCCTAGTCAGGTAGGTTCCAGGCCAAGTGAAAAACTGCCTCAAAAACAAGATGCATTGTTCTAGAGCAGTGGTTTTCAACCTGTGGGTTGTGGCCCTTTTGGGGTCCCATATCACATATCCTGCATATCAGATTCATAAGATTATGATTCATAACAGCAAAATTATAGTTATGGAGTAGCAACGAAATAATTTTATGGTTGGGGTTGTGGTAGTTGGAATAGGAATGGCCCCCATAGACTCATATGTTTGAATGCTTGGCATATAGGGAGTAGCACTATTAGGAGGTTTGGACTTGCTGGAGTAGGTGTGGCCTAGTTGGAGGCAGTGTGTCACTGTGGGGAGGGACTTTGAGGTCTCATATGCTCAAGCTATGCCCATTATGTTACATATTCTCTCTTTCTGCTGCCTGCAGATCAAGATGTAGAACTCTCCTTCTCCAGCACTATGTCTGCCTGCACAAAACCATGTTCCACCATAATGATAAAGGACCTCTGAAACTATAAGCAGGCCCCAATTAAATGTTTTCCTTTATAAGAGTTGGGTGGTGATATATTGTGTACCCTAATAAATTTTGCCTGAAGATCAGAAGACAGAACAAGCCCTAGATTAAACATAGAGGCCAGACAGTGGTGGCACACACCTTTAATCCTAGCACTCATGATGCAGAGATCCATCTGGATCTTTGTGAGTTCAAAGCCACCCTGAACTACTTGAGATTGACTCAGTCTAGGAGAGTAACAGAGTCAGACAGTGGTGGCACACACCTTTAATCCCAGCATTTGAGATCTCATGTCTTTGCTTGGGAAGCACACATGCCTTTAATCCCAGGAAGTAATATGGCAGGGTGGAGAAAGGTATATAAGGCGTGAGGAGACAGGAACTAAACTGTCTTCAACTGAGGAAGTTCATTCAACTAGAGGCCTACTGGCTGAGGCTTTTAGGCAGAAGCATCCCTTTCAGCTAGAGGCTCTTTCAGGCTGAGGAGTTGGTAAGACCAATTTAGAATTCGAGCAACAGAGTTGACATGGTCATGGTGTTTTTTCACAGCAATAGAAACCCAAACTAAGACAGGGGTCACTACAAAACGAAGAACTGTATTAAAGGGTCAATATGTTAGGAAGTTTGAGAACCACTGCTCTAGAGGAATAATACACAAGGTTGATCTCTGACCACCACACACTTGAACACACACACACACACACACACACACACACACACACACACACACTACAAATTTCAAACTAGAAAAAAAAACAACTATAGTACATTTAATTTTCAAATCACTGATGAGCATGACCTCAGATTTGACTTAAATTATTGTCACACTTAACACTACAGCAGACACCCTCTCCATTCACCTGTGCAATATATGGCTATGTAGTCAGAGACATCATCCTCAACACCAAACTTTAAATCGATTTTTGTAATGGCTATTCTTAGTTGTCAACTACATCTACAGTTAACTAAAGTGCAAGTGGCTGGGCACACCTGTGTGGGATTTTTTCTTAATTAAATCATTTGAAGTGGGAGGACCCACTTCTAATCTGGATCTTTCAGGTGGAAAGGTAAACCTTTAATATAGATCTTTTGAAGTAGGAAGATCCACCTTTAATCTGGGCCACACCTTCTGCTGGCAGCCCATATAAAGGACATGGATGAAGGAAGCTTTTGCTCTCTGGGCTCTCGCTCTCACTAGCAAGTCCATTTCTTCACTGGCAGTAGAGCCTACTTCTTCAGGACTCCAGTGTACGCTGCAGACCAGATGGGACATCCAGCCTCAGGAACTGAACAACCACTGCATTCTGGGACCTTCCATTTCTAGACAGCCATTGTCGGACTAGCTGGACACTGCCTGTAAGCTACTCTAATAAATCCCCTTTCTATAGATAGATCAACAGATGGATAAATGGATAGATAGACAGACAGACAGATAGGTTCACTCTATCAGTTCTCTTCCTCTAGAGAACCTTTACTAATACAATTTGGATAAGTAGTTTCTATTTTTAGAAGCTTTTATTATTAATTATGTGTATGTAGATATATGCATGTGTGTGCAGGTGCTCTCAGAGATCACAAAGGATGCAAGAGGGCATCAGATCCCCTGGAGTTGGAGTTATAAGCAGTTGTGAACTGCTCAACTTGGGAATCAAACTCAGTCCTCTGCAAGAGCAGTATGCTTTTAACCTCTGAGCCATCTCTCTGGTAAAATTCTTCTTCAAAAATATCTTCTCTTATTCCCTCATCTCCTGTGCTGAAAAACATGTAATCCACCCCACCTCCAAGCTAAATCAGAACTCTTGAGATTGATTCCAAGCAGAAAATCTCTGCAAATTAACATAAAAAGCAAAAATAGAAAAATGTTTTATATGTGTGCATGTATATGTATTTATGCTGGCTGGCACCCTGCAATCACTTTAGAAATGAATTCTAGGCTGGCAGCATGTACAATCCCAATATCCATAAGGCTTTAAGGAGATACTTTGCATGTTCTGCAGAAAAGTTCAGAATAGTCATAGCTCAGACTTAATGCTGCTTTGTTCTTGCTTTGGTGGTTCGGGTAGCACATGCTCTTTGGCGTCACATCAAGGCACTAAAGCTAAGCTGAGCCCTAGGGCTCAACTGGCAGTTCAGGTCCCTGTGAGATATGCCCTGGGCATAGTAATGCCTCTAGTCCTTGCTTCTGTTTCCTTGTGTGGTTTCTTGGAACTTCCGTTCTCTTGATTTCCAATGGGAGCAAAGATCTCAGGGTAACATACAAGAACTGGACTGTTACTATAATAAAACATACACCACTGCCATTCTAATTGGTAAAAGATTAAAAAAATAGCTATATGCATTTTTTTTTTTCAAGACAGGGTTTCTCTGTGTATCCCTGGTTGTCCTGGAACTCACTCAGTAAACTGGGCTGGCCTTGAACTCAGAGATTTGCCTGCCTCTGACTCCCAAGTGCTGGGTTTAGGCAGCTACTGCATATTTCCCCCCTCCCCTGCTTGAAGTTGCCAGCAGTCCAAATCCCCACCTAAGCACTCAGCTTTTGACCATACTTGAGCACAAACGCAGCTTGTAGAGGACATATCATCACCCCTTGCCTACAACCTATAAAATCTCCCTACTTTAGTTTGGGTGAGACTTCTCTGGCCTTGATTTCTGGGATCCAAGAACCCGCCTGGGAGTTGCTTTGCTTCCTAATACCTGTTGTTATATTTTTTTTTCATCTCGGCTTGATCTGGCTTACTGCACCGATGGAGAAACTTATTATTGGGGGACAGAAAACCTGTTAAAGTCGGAGAGACAGGCAGATGGAAGGCACGAATGAATTCAAAAGGATCAGGTCATTTACAGGCACATCTGCATCATAGCACATTCTGGAACTCACAAAAGCATCTCTCTCGAGATGAAGGTCAGGCTGAGGCTAAAACAGGGATGCATTCGTACGAAGCATAAGATCTGACATCTCCTTCCTGGTTGCATCCTGTTCTACGTGGATTCACTTAGAAGACTTTGGAATTGCAAAACAAGCAAGGAGAGCTGTTAGCAAGGAGCTGGCAGATGACAGAAGGAAAAAGCAGCAGACACAGAGGACCTTATCCAGCAACCTGTCACATGGGTGTTGAAATGTGCCCTCCCTCATGTCTCAGCTTTCTTCCTCCACTCCCAACGGCTGGCAGCTGGCAGATTTTGAGAGTAGAGCTAGGGTGTGAAGCTCTGGGGAGCTTTTAATGTATACACTATAGCTGTACAGTATCCAGTTTGCACAGCCATACACGAAAGCCCTGGATTATAAGTCCTTCCTCTCTGAAACTGAACCACCTCGTGACCAATGGCCCAGATAGACCCAGTGAGGTCAGCACTTGACAAGTCCCTGCTAGAAACAAAGCACCTTGGTCTACCAGTTGGAAGCCAATGGTGAGGACTAGAGAAATCTTTACTATGAAAGAGACAAATATACAGTCAGCACAGCATATACAGGGACTTCACAGCCATGGATCCAGCTAAGGATTTTTTGGGTTTTTTCTTTTTTCTTCCTCCCCCCACCCCCACAAGACAGGGTTTCTCTGTGTAGCTCTGGCTGTCCTGGAACTCACTCTGTAGACCAAGCTGGCCTCAAACTCACAGAGATCCACTGTCTCTGTCTCCCAAATGCTGGGATTAAAGGCTTACACCACCACCGCCCAGCCAGAAAAAAATATTCTTATTATGCACAGAATATCGGGGTTATTATTTCTAAACAACACAACAAACATCCACAAAGCATTTGCATTGTATTAGTTAATGAGTGCTCTAGTATGACAACGTACATAGGAGGGAGCTAGGGATTTAGCTCAGTGTAGAATACTTGGTCTTTGGTTAAATCCCCATTGAAAGAACACACCTACAGACCTGGCACCCTCCTGGAGCTGGATTTACAGGTGGTTGTGTGGCCTGTCACAGGTGCTAGGACCTGAACTCAAGTTCCCTGGAAGAATAAGAAGCACTCCTAACTGATGATCCGTCTCTCCAGCCCGCAGTGAATCTTTATAAAATTAGTTCTGGTCACACTCTTACAATATTGAACAATTCAGATGCACCCTATTCACATTTTTCTACATTTCTTTTGGCATCTCAAAAGATCTTTAATCAGTTTCCGTAATCTCTTTTCTACATTCTCATCTTCCACGTATTTTGTGAACTAACTACATGCCTTAGGTGCTAGGTCAGTTTTAATAAAAACACAGTTTCTGTCCTCAGGAAACACATTCTACGTGAGAAATAATTGTTTTTAATTTAAATAATCTGCCAGGTGTGGGGCACATCCCTTTAATCCCAGAACTCAGGAGGCAGATCTCTGTGGGTTCGAGGCCATCCTGGTCTACAGAGCTAGGTTCCAGAACAGCCAAAGCTACACACACACACAAAAAAAAAGTCTCGAAAAACAAAAATTTAAATAATCAACATGAAGCCTGAAGATGTAGCTCAAAGATAGACTGAGTATTCTCTTATTCAGTGTCAGGTCTCAAACCCAGGACAGATGGCTGAGGTGCCTATTTAAGCAGACCTGGCTGCCCGGTTCCCTCAGCATCCCTGTCCCTACCTGTCACAAGATACGGCTGGCATACCCTGCCCCTTACCCTAATTTTCTCTAGCCCAGGGGCTGGGCTGCCCCGCTGTTCTTCCATATATAATCCAGCCATTTTGGCTATCCGGTCCCTTTTTTTAACCCTTTATCCTTCTGGCCTCCTCTCTCCCCTCTCCCCTCTCCTCACATGGGCCCAGCTCAGGGTCATGTCCA
>CABHPR010104221.1:0-10907 GCA_902168415.1 Peromyscus melanophrys | reverse complement strand
CCTCTCTGTCCCCCGGCATTCCTCTCTGTCCCCCGGCATTCCTCTCTATCTCCCAGCATCTGCGGTATTCCCTTCCCTCTTCTGTAATGTAATGCAGGCCGTGGGAGTGGTGAGACACAGATATCCCACGCAGGGATGGGCACTTAACAATCACTCATTCTTACCACTGTGACCAGCGGTGAGCCTCTGCCTTGACTGCTGCCCACTGCCAAAGGAAGTTTCTCCGGCCAAGGTTGATAGTAGCACTAATCTACAAACATTTACAGGGCAGTTTGACAACATGACTGTTTAGCCAAACCATGATAGTGCGTTCCCTTGTAAGGCCTATGACCTCACCAACTATGTGCTTTTAGCTAGTGTATAGTGCCAGGCGTGAATTTCTTGCTGTGATGCAGGCCTCAAATCCAATTAGAAAGCCATTGGTTAACTCCAAAACAATCATGCCACTATTACACCCATGGACCCATCTCACCTGGCAGGTCAGTATCGTAGCATGCAGGGTCCACTGCTGAGTATGTCCATTGATGACATTTTCCCCCCCGGCGTCCTGCATAGCACCTTTGGGTACTATGAAAATTAGCTATCGGCATCCAAGTATTTTAAATAAGGCTACTACGAACATCAAATTTTGTAGCAGGTGTTTGCATTACTTGCTACTGTGATTAGCATTTCTAAGTGTTTGCTTAAAAATTATACGTCTGCAAAATGACTTTCTATAGAGCCAGTGGTGACTTCGAAGGCGTCAGGAAACAAGGAAAGAATGAGTTTATTCACAACAAAGAGGATTCATAATTTTAAATGGAAAAGTCCATCCTCTTGTGGTAGGTTCCGCTTGTGTTTTGATACACCTACCACTACCCTTTGTTTTCCAGTGGCGTTCAGGGACATGAAGCTGCCCTGGGATTGATTCTAGCTGGTAGCCGGTCATTTATCAGGGAAGCTGGCTTTCATTTAAGCCATCACTGGCCAAGCCAGGGATGAAGACAGTGTCTCAAAAATAAGCAAGGCCCTTAGAAGAAAAGGAGCGTCAACAACAGATTTGGTCTCGGATGAGAGACCCAGAACTCACTTCCATCTGTGGGAAGTCTGGTGGCCCCTGCCCATCTCTTAGCCTGTAGTTCATCACGACCAGGGAAGTCCTGATTCACTTCACCCGGCAGGGAATATGGTCAGCTTTGCCCCATGGCTGGACTGAGCAGATTCCCCACTTGCTGTAGAACAATGTGGTCTAAACTCCTACCTCTGAGCAAGACTGTCCAGCTCGATAGCTCCAGTTACCCATTCACTCTTCACATCTGTCAAATGACAAAAATCACAGAAACTTGAGTTCTGTGAGCTCAGTGGCTTTTATTTTGAATTCGTCTATC
The DNA here is from genome assembly GCA_902168415.1 of Peromyscus melanophrys. NCBI lineage: Eukaryota > Metazoa > Chordata > Mammalia > Rodentia > Cricetidae > Peromyscus > Peromyscus melanophrys. The sequence continues at coordinate 9,540 of CABHPR010104221.1, read as the reverse complement.
AGAGGCAGGATCTGCTCTGAAATTTAGAACTGATGTTCTGATTAGCTGAGGATTCTGGCTCCATAGGCAGGAAAGGCTAAGGAAAGCAGGCACAGAATTAAAAGCAGATGGGCTAGCACCAGGTCACTCCAGGTTCCTTTCTTGTAAAAATTAAAAGTAAGGGGACTTTTTGAGCCATAGAAACTGGCCTGGGGTGTGTGATTCATTTGTTTTTGCTCTCTCCCCTGCTTTCTCATTTCTCAGATCAGATCAATATCCTTCACATTGGTGATACAACCTTTGTCTGGGGGGCCTCCATTTTGGTTTTCTCCACTGCCTACTAAGGGAGCTCAGTCTGAATCAGTGGCCTCTCCTGTATGCATCTGCCCTTCCTAAAGTACTCCTGGGTTTGGATACCAGACCAACCTCAGAACCTTAGAGTGATTTCTAAGAAGGATTTCAGAAGTTGAGAGGGCCAAGGCTTGTGCACCTTCATGAGTACTTCTCAGCTTTTGCTTTCCTTTCCAAAAACAGATTCTCTTCCAAAGTTCTGTATCCTTTGCCTCCTGGGGTCCTTGACCTCTCAGGATATGTAATCATCCGTATGGGGAGTTACTGTAGCATGCTACCATCACTGCCCATAGTTCCATGTTCCCAATACACTCACATTTCAAAGAGGATGCTAAGCTCAAGAGAAGAAACACATGACTCACATTAACTAGAATTTTTTAAGCCAATAGAAATAACAGTTATGGAGGTAACACTTGGGTAAGTAGTCTGTTGGAGCCCATCTGGGTTTCCTCGTGGCTTTACCCAGCAGGACTGCATAAGAGGATGATTGGACCACGGGCCTGAGTAGCAGGTGTTTGGAAGGGTCTGCACTTGGCTGTATCAGGGGGCGGGGGCAGTCCTTTGCTCCTCCCCTTGACATTATCATAAAAAGCCCTTTGGAATAAAGTTCTGGGTTGATGGATTAGGATCCAGGCCCTCCCGAGGCTATCCTGCGTTTCTGTCTTTCCTCTTGTCATCTAGGTATCTCTTTCTAGCTAATATTTCTCATTTCTCCCTACTCAAGAGTGTACCTGAGGCCAGTTATTGGGGTGAAATGCTGGATGGTCAGCGAGACAGAACAAGCCACAGCTAACCTCACCTGGCCAGCTTCTCAGCTGATCTTGTTTCTTCAGACTGGAAGCCTCTGTGTCCTCATATCCGAATGGCTCTCAGCTGAACTGTGCTGCTAGAAGCCTGAAAGCTTAACCAGCCAAATGCTTAACCAGGCCAAATGCTTCTAGTTCCTGGTCCTCACGACTTATATATCTTTCTGCCTTCTACCATCACTCCCTGAGATTAAAGACTCACTCCCTGGGATTAAAGGCGTGTGTCACCATACCTGGCTCTTTTCAATGTGGCCTTGAACTCACAGAGATTCCAGATGGATTTCTCCATCTGGAATGCTAGGATTAAAGGCATGAGTGCCACCATTTTCTAGCCTCTGTATCTAGTGGCTGTCTGTTCTCTGACCCCAGATAAATTTATTAGGGTACACAATATTTTGGGGAACACAATATCACCACACAAGAGTACCCTGGGTTGTAAAAGTGGTGGCTGGTCCGCCACAGTAGTCGCCAATGTACTTGATAAAAGAAAACCAGCTAATCTGTGGCACCAAAGAAGAAGGAGGAGGAGGAGGAGGAGGAGGAGGAGGAGGAGGAGGAGGAGGAGGAGGAGGAGGAGGAAGAGGAGAGGAGGAGGAGAGAGGAGGAGGAGAGGAGGAGGAGGAGGAGGAATGCCCAGAAACAATAAAACAGCCTCCTAAGGGAGGCAGAAGTCTGGAGTCAAACACTTGTTCAGAAAGTGATGTCACTGTGAAGTTTTTCCTCCAGGAACTGTATGGACTGCTCCAGCTGCCACTTTGGTGATGGTTTGGGTGACTGTCGGAATTAGGCCAGTTCTCTGCTGCTCTGTGGCTCACGTAAGGCCAGTGAACCCCATCATCACTGATAGGGCAGTGGCAGTGCTGATGTTCAATACACTCTGACATCTAGCAAGGGTAACTCTAGGAACTGAAGGAACATGGCAGCAGGTTCAGAACTACACCATGGGTCAGACTATAAAGCCATCTGCATAGACTTAGACAAATCTTTAGGATATACATTTTATATATATCTTACATATATATAAATCTTTAGTATATATGCACACACACACACACACACATTTATGAAAACAGAGCTCAAGACAGTATGTATGGACCTGGGATACAGGATGTTACTTTTAAAATTGAAAAGCAATCCATCTGACTAGCTGGGGCACAAACAAGCTCATGGAATTGTGGCATCTGTTCCCCAAGGAATGATAACATGTACTTCATCCCGTGGGGTCTTATGGCAAAGCTGACTGTCCCTTTCATGCTCATCCCATTACCCTCACCACCTGCTTTGCCCACCCTTTCACTGCTTAAAATACAACCCCCAACCCATGCAGTCTGCCTCTCTGGGGACCTGGTTGTTTCCTATTCCATTCTTGCCATTTTCTCTTTTCAAGCAGAATCGAGACCAATGTGTTACCTTTAGCCCAGGGGAGGCTTGCAGAAGCTCAGTAGTCAGTGGGAAAACCAAAACAGTGAGAAAGAGTTTAGAGAACTGCATAAGACCTACAATGGGCTGCACAAAGGCACATACTCCCGTGGAGATAGGAGACAGTAAGGGAGCCGTCCTCAAAGGGAAGCCATCATCATTAGGTCTTCTAATGACTTACTTCATTTGCGGCCTAGTATTTTTGTTCATGCACAGCCACGATGGATAAAGAAATAAAACGCGTTTCTTTGTTACATCTGTGAAGGGTCACATGCACCATGGATGCTGGAAGACAACCCGAAGTGTCATCCTCAGGAACTTGGTCCATCTCCTTTCACACAGGGCCTCTTATTAGGTCTGGGGCTCACTGATTAGGCCGAGCTGATTAGCCAAGGAGCCCCAGCGATCTCTTGTCTTCTCGTCTCTGCCTCCAAGGCGGTCAGTGCTGGGATTAGAAGCACTTGCCACCACACCCAACATTTTTTACATGGGTTTTGGGTACAGAACTTGGGTCTTCATGCTTACAAGACAAACGCTCTGCTGCCTGAGCTATCTCCCTGGCCTCAATAAAAAAAACATTTCAACCTGAAACAAAAGGACCAAGATTCAGAGTGCCAGGCTGCATCTCAGCCCCACTGGCTCAGAATCTGAACTTTAACAAGATCCCCAGGCAGTGTGTATGCTCATTAAAGTCTGAGAAAGACACAGAGTGGGCGGAAGGCAAAGTCATTCATGTTTATATTGCTCTGTCATTCTTAGTCCTGTTCACAGGCTCCAAGGGTCAAGTCATTGTCATCAAAATCACAGACACGAATATGAAATCTTTTAACTTCACAGTGCCAAGTTTTACAGTAACAAAGATAAGAGGGGACAGTTAACTGTGGACAGCAAGCAAACCCCAGAATACACATCCTGAGACTGCTACTGGGGATTTCCAAAACGGGTTAGGAGTAAGGTCGGAGTTTCGTGGGAGCAGCCGTGAGTCAGAACCACAAGGGCCTGTAGCCACTTTCTCTTTGTCATGTCCCTAGAAGCCCTATCTCTTCAAAGGAGGTAAACATGCCATGCTTTGTTAGTTTTCAGTGATAAACACAGCAGAACTCTTGTGCATAGTACATCAAACAATGTTCTCCAAGAGGAAAGCATTTTTAATCCACAGATTACAACAGCAACTTGGAAGCCAACTGAGGCCTTTGGCTAGGGTTAAGACTCTTGGGAAATCCATCTCTTGAATGTACAGCCAGCCAAGGCTTTGGTGGGGATAAATAAGATGCCGGTCTGCAGGCGTCCATGCCCCAGACACAGCTGCATCCATTGTTGATTGAATTGATGATAAAAACTGCTGTAAAAGCCCCAGTGCATAATCAAATCAAGACCTTAATATTTAACTACTAATAGTTAATACTAAGAAACTCATAATTTGTATTTGCTGAGTTAATCCCTCTTTTTAAGTAGGATAGAACTAGAATTTGAGCTTCACATTCTTATTTAGTGAGAACTTCCACCAGTAGAGGGTGTAATTTGGTGAGGGATATTGGGAGGAAGTTAAGAGTTAAGACACACAGGGAACTGAAGGACCAGGACGTCAAAGGGGAATCAGGGCTGCAGCTCTGCGGTAGAGGACAGGTCCAGCGTACATGATGTTCACAGCACTACTCAAGGGGTTGGGGTTGGGGTGGGCAGCGTCAGGGTTCTTGTTAATACTGTCAACAGGTGGTTCCAAGGGAAGAGGCAAAAGAGCAAATGACATCTATTTGGGATTCATATCAAGATAACCATTTCATTCCTGTTTGTCTGAGACCTTTCTAGGTTTGGTTTGGTTTTGTTACCGTGTGTGTGTGTGTGTGTGTGTGTGTGTGTGTGTGTGTGTGTGTGTGTTCATATTCATATGAGCATGTGCATGTGTGTGTTTGAGTGTGGATGCCCGAGGTCAATGCTGTCTTCCTCTACTGTTCTCCGCCTTGTTTTTTGAGACAGGGTCCCTCGATGAACCTGGAGCTCACTAATTCAGCTAGGCTGATGAGCCAGTGGGCTCCAGGGACCTGCCTATTTCTGCAGTCCTAGCACCAGGGACACAGACCTATGCCACTGGGCCCAGCTTTTACATGGGTCCTGGGGACCTGACTCGGGTTCTGATACCGGAGATCTGACTCAGGTTCTGATACCTGGGATCTAACTCGGGTTCTGATACCAGGGATCTCACTCGGGTTCTGATACTTGGAATCTTACTCAGGTTCTGATACCGGAGATCTGACTTGGGTTCTTATAACAGGAATCTGAATCAGGTTCTAACACTGGGGATCTGGCTTGGGTCCCGATACCAGGGATCTCACTCAGGTTGATACTTGGGATCTGGGACTCGGCTTTTGATACCAGGGATCTGACTCGGGTTCTGATACTTGCACAGCAAACACTTTCCTGGCTGAACCATCTCCCCAGCCCCAACCTTCCCAGCTTTTAATGTTCTGGGAAAGCCTTCCCTACAGGGCGAGCCTAGACAACCCAGTGTCCTCTTTATCTGTGCTGGAGAGATGAGTGGCAGACATGCCTGACAGTGCTGGCCTGCACCCCCAGTTCCTGCATCTGCAAGTCAGCTATGCTTAGCCAGCACTGTCTGAAGGACATGCTGGGAGAAGAAAGGGGCAGTGCTGGGTGGGCAGTCACCTCCAAAATACAGGCCCCTGGTACTGACAGAAGCTCTGCATTAAGAATGGTGGTTTTTGAAACCCTGTTCTTTGGAAGAAGTTTTCATGAAAACATTCTCGGAAGTATTTCCTGGTTTTGCTGCAAGCGTTCAGTGGAATATGTGCATGCCATCATTAGCTGACATTATGTTCTTTTCTCCTCTTATATCATTAGCACTGAAAGGAAACCCCAAACATGCTTCACATGTGCCCTGCAGGTGGTACTCATCAATTTAGGTCACGGGCCGTTTACTAAGGAATGGCGTGAGCTCATGCCCCGCTTCTTCAGCCACCAGCCTGTGGTCCCTCCCAGTCTCAGCAAAGGCCACCCTGAGTGGGTGAGTCACTGGCTCTCAGATGAGGGGAAAGGCAATGGGGACTTCATGCAAAGAGCCTCAGCAACCTGCAGAGACTGGCACTAAAAGCTACTTGGAACCTCAGAGTCTCAGCATCAAGACCTGGAGATGACCTTGGTTGTGAGGCTCCTCCATGTCTGTACTTCCAGGAGCTCTTCTCTGTCCACCCCACAAAGTGATGTTTTCTTTTCCTCTACATGATGGTGCCTTCTTCTTGGCTACACATTTCTGTCTGCTCATTCCTGACACGCCAACCTCAGTCTCCTGAGGTTGCCTGCACCGAAGAGAGGGGTAGCAGTGGGGAATGTAAAGGAAGTCCCCGTGCCTTCTCATTCAGCTGAAACTTCCATCTTCATAACCTATAATGTGCAGCCTTGTCCACATTCCCATTGTCAGACTAACGGGATAGAAGGGCTGGTTCGGTTTTGTTTTTTCCCGTTGTTGTTTTCTTTAATAATAATTTCCCCATGAACATGGATCCAGGCAAAGCATCTTCAGCCTCAGTGTGTCCCTGGGAATCCTCCTTTCATCACAGCAGGGGATGGGTGAGGGTGAGGGGAGACAGAGACAGACAGACAGAGAGGAGGGTGGGAAGGAGAGAGAGAAATAGAGATGGGCCGTGGTAGTTTAAACTCTAGATCAAGCCATATCCAAAGGCATGAACCAGCCAGAGATGTTAATTGCATGAGCCAATGAATCCTTTTTCCATTTATGGCAACCTGAGTCACATCTCTCTCTCCCTGTCACTCACCAGTGCACGAATATGAAGAGTTCATCCATCCACCCATCCACTCACTCATCCACCCACTCACCCACAGATGACAACTTGTGAGGTGATTTAATGGGTTCTGTGATAGATTAGACTAGAGTTCTGTTGACGATGTGAGAAAGGTCAACAACATTCTCATCCTATCAGGACTCTCCGTTATGTACCCCAGATCATGTGGGTTTGCTAAGGTTTGTACAGAAAGTGACCCCACCACTGGTCTGTTTCACATCATACTCTGAGTAACATCCTTAAGCACTTGCTCAACAGCGGGGTAAAAGGGCACGACCTCGGATGTCAGTTGTCTTTGTTTCGTGACTGTATTCTGCAGGGGCTACAATGGCGTGGGAAACCACATGTGTGTCTCTCCCGTAACTTGCAAACTGCTAAAGTGTTCATGAATGTCTGGCTGCCCTTTCATAGCCAGGAACTGGATGTCCCCATTTGCAGACATCTTCAGTTCATGATATCGATGTCCATCTGACAGGACAAGCCTGTACAATCCATGGCAGTTGTTCTCTGTGCTAGAAGTTAAGCCAGGACACTTAGGGAGGTGTGGAAAGCACCGAGGAGCTTCCCACTCGGCCTCTCAGAGAGGAAACCCAGCAGACAACCTTAATTGACCGTTGCTCAGTTTCCTGCCGCTTTCCAGAAGGCTGAGGGGTTGGGGAATATTCTGGAAAGTCTGTAGAGCATATTGCTTTGGTTGAACCTCTGGTGGGGCAGAAGTCCAGAGCAGGCTGAGTCAGTATGGTGACGGCTGGCTGAAAGGGAAAGAGCTGGAGCCACTGACTGCCTCTCCCCACTTGAGCGTGCATGATACACGTTGGAATTCCACTCTTTGTCGGGAGAAGTCTGGTGACAGAGGGCCATGTGGCATTTGGGGTCAATCCTTGCAGAGAATGAGTGCTCTGCAGTTACCTGGATTCTGGCCAAGGGAAGGGTCAGAATGGCTGCTTGTATCTGATCCTCCAGTCTGAACGTCACACAAAGCTGTCCTGTTACCACAAGACAGAGATGCAGAGACCTAATGGCTCAGGGTCCCAGTCACACTGGCCAATTCTCCTTCCAACTAGGACAGTTTCTGTTCTTCCTTATAACAAATAAGGAAGCTGGTTTTGAAATGCCTACTCATGAATTTTCCTTCAGTTCATCAGAAATGGATGCTCCTCCTTTCTCCATCTTTCTCTTCCGCTTCCTCTTCTTCCTTCCTCCACTTCCTCATCTTCTTCCCCATCTTCCTCCTGCCCCTCCTCCTGTTCCTCCTTATCATCCTTTCCCCTCATCCCTCTTCCTCTCCCCCCCTTCCCCCCTTGCCCTGCCACCATGATTGACTGGCCCCTGAAACCGTGAACCAAAACAAACCCTGGCATACGCTGCTGCTGTTGTGTTGAGAGGTAGTTAACGCACCATGGAACAGTTTGTGTATAAATGTATTCAATTTTTTGTATAAAATTGCTTTCAGCTCATGAGTATAAGGTATAAACACATTTCCTGTTGAGTTTCATCTTCAGAGAGCTCATTGTATGTGTGCAACCATAGCAAAATGAAAAAGAATCTGAAATTACTTCTGGTCTGAAGTGTCTTTAGGTACTCAGCCTGAACAGAGGCCTGAGGGGGTCATGGAAACAGCATTGATTTGGGGTTATCCTTTTCCAGATTCTGGGAAGAGTAGCTATCTCCCCCAACCCCTACTTTCAACACACAGTATTTGTCTTCCTTAGGTTAGGTTACTTCTTAACGTAATAATTACATAGATTACACTTAGCATAATAATTTCCATTTCCATCCATTTTCCTGACAGTGTTATGGTTTAATTTTGTTTTGTGGCTAAGTAAAAATTCCATATGTGTATGTGCCACATTTAGATTTTTAACATATATTATATATGTATGTATGTATATATATACATATGCATATACATACACACACATACACACACACACACACACACACACACACACACACACACACACACACACACATATATATATATATGGAGGGGTCATGAAACTAGAAAGGAGACCAAATGAGATGAGAGGAGGGGAAAGATCTTGAAGGAGGAGAAAGAGAAAATAGAAGGTAACAGGATACAGGCAAAATGAAGCAAGAGGGGTACCACTGGGGAGGAAGGGGACCCACAGGGGGAGCCAGAGGGACAGGGGACAGCGATCAACAAAAGTGAAGCCATATGAAAATGCCATAATGAAACTCATTACTTCCTATAAAAAATCTTTTAATTAAACTGTTCTTAAGGACGGAGGAAATTACATCTCCCTCTTGACAAAAGTTAGGCAGATGTGGCTACGTTACATAAAAATAAAGGTTGCTGGGGCTGAAGAGATGGCTCAGTGTTTACAAGCACCTGCTGCTCTTGTAGGCGACCTGGGTTTGGTTCCTAGCACCCACTTGGTGGCTCACAACCTTCCTTTGAGAGCACCATGCTCATAGGTAGTGTTCATAAGTGTGGGCAAAGCACTCAGACACCTAAGATAAAATAAATAAATCTAAAAAAAAAAACATTTAAAAATGGAAGTTCCTAAACTGTAGGCTTCTCAGCTGTGCCATAGCTGTGATGATGGGTACACTGTCCAGCACAACACCATCCCACAAGACGGGGAGGAACTGACGTGAACATGACACTTAACTCTCCTGAAGTGAGTAACAAAGCACGATAACAATAAGCCCTATCGTGTCTCCTGCCAGCATGTAGGAAACCATGGCAACTTGTTGGCTTGGAGGTCTCAGACTCTTTGTAGTTCCTGCCACGCATATGTACCTGTATGTTTTAATATCCCAGTTCCTATGATACAATATACTGACAAAAGCAACTGAAGAGAGAAAGGTTTTATTTGGACTCATTATTCAAGAGCACGGTCCATCGCTGCAAGCAAGCCAAGGCGGGATCTTGAAGTGGCTGATCACACTGTGTTCCCAATCAGGAAGCAGGGAGTGGTGAGTTCACGCTGCTGCTCAACCATCTTTCACCACCTCTCTATCCAGGACGGCAGCCAGGCAGTGTGCCCTGCAGGGGGTGGGCCTGCCAATCAATTAGTGTAATCAAGATAGGCCAACAGGCATGCCCATCTCCCAAACAATTCCAGATTCTGTCAAGTTTACAACTAAAACTAGCCACCACATCATTTGTATAATAATATGATGGTTATGACTGTGAATCC
>CABHPR010104218.1:0-23355 GCA_902168415.1 Peromyscus melanophrys | reverse complement strand
GGCAGTTCATTTTCTCAGCTGCCCCTTAACTAGAAGAGTCAGATGAGGAAGCTAGCAACAAGAACAGGTTTCTAGCATCAGAAGTAGGTTTCTCTAAGCCAGCATGCCTGTTATTCTAGCCATTAGTTCTCCATTTTCTGTTGGCTTTACTTTTATCTTTAGATACAACGTGTGACTAACTTCTGAACTAGGTTATATTTTTTGAGGAGGAAACTATTCTTTAAGTTATTCTATACAAGAGGGTGATAGGTTATAAATTCTTGCGGTATAGCTATGGTCGAGTCTCTGTTTTTGATAGATTACAGTCTTAAAAGCACTGTCTTCCTCACCCACTCCCCTAGTGACTGAGAGATCAATGTGACTTAGAGTGGAGATTGTTTGGCTTTGGCCTGTACTGATAATGGGGATGTAATAAGTATTGTAACATTAAGAGTTTACATTCCCCTAAGCCAGCCTTCTCTGTGTGAAATGCCTTTGCACTACTTTAACCTGAAGGGAACAGAGCCTCCTTTTCTTAACTCCAATGACTTCTGTAAATGAAAGGGCTTTGTCTTAAGTGTCTAGAATAAAAACCTGAGTGATGGAAAAAAGCTAAAAGGACCCCTCCTTCAACAACAACAGCCACCCACCCACAGTATTCTTAGACCCAGCAAAGCAACTTAGCTATGATGTTTTTTCCACCAGCTGGGCTACAAGCAACAACAAAACATTCTGGATTCCCTGTGAGGATGGATAATGCTGTGCCAATTGTACCCCAGGCGCCCGCTGCTCAGCCACTACAGATACAGTCAGGAGTACTTACTCAGGTAAAAGCCAGAACAATATGCTCGATATTGCTGAAGCACTATTGAGAATCAGGTATTTTATCCTGAAAGAGGAAAAAAAAAGGTATTTGCTTTGACTATAAGATCTTTCTTGCTCATGATTCAGAGGTCTTAAAATGAAGCATCTATACTAGAACAGAATACTTATTCCTGTCTTTTGCAACTCTTCCATTATTTCCTTAGACTGGTAGAGATGACACTTTAGACTTGAGAAATGGTCAGGGTAGTAAACATTCGTAAGTTTTTTTGCTGTAAAATTAGGGTTTCATTCTTGCCCTTTGGTGTCCTTTTCTGTTTAGTCTTAGAATTTTTTAACAGTTAAAGCTAGATCACATCAGGCTACCTCCTAAAAGATGATCCTTCATTCTATGTGTTTAGTAGAAAAACTTTAACGTGTTCTATTTGCCAGATGATTGAGAAACTAAGGTCATAATCATGAAGGATTTGTATGGCATACAACATTATACTTTGAATTCTATATGTTAATGTCTGTGGCCATGATGTAGAAGAAATTCTCAAATCCAAAACTTATTTTGTGAGTAGGAGGAAGATTTCTTCATAAATGAAATGCCTATGTTTTATAGAATGGATGCTCTGAATCTGGTCCAAGAAAGATTCCTACACTTTTTTTGCCTGATACCATTGACTTTTGGCCTAGTGGGCCAAAGCCGCACACAGCTGAGGGGGAAGTTGTGTTTGGTAGATGCCATTCAGGTGATAGAGAGTTAGTTCATTGTCAGTAATAACCTGGGGGGAATGAGAGCCCTTCTGAATCCAGCTAAGCTGCCTCGGTGTTTATTTCACTCACCTGCCTGATCTACATTTCAGGGAAGCTGTACACCACTAATGGTAGCAACTCTCCATCCTCAAGTAGCCACCATCACACCGCAGTATGCGGTGCCCTTTACCCTGAGCTGCGCAGCCGGCCGGCCGGCGCTGGTTGAACAGACTGCTGCTGTACTGGTAATTCCCTCACTTGATTGTGTTACTAACGGAGTTTCTTTGGTTTCTTTCTTTTTTATTTTTTTCCTGTTTGTTTTTGTTCTGTTCTGATTTTCTCATTAAACAAAACAAACAAAACAGAACTAGCTTAGTCTTTGCAGAGGGCATGGAAGCATGTGCCATCTTGTGGCTATGTTTTTGCTGCATCTTTAATGTCTCATTATTTCCTCCCCGATAGTTTTCGAAGCACTGTTTGACTCTGAGGATCAGTGTGGTTCTTCTTTGCCAGCCTAGTGTGGTTAAAGCTCTCTGTGTAGCCTCAGGAGAGCATCAATACCTTCACCTGTTTCTGCTCTCTTATCTTTGACCCTTGAGATTGAAAAAAATGGCCTTCCATTTGGCCCTGCCACAGGTATCCAGATGCCAGACTTTGAACTCCCTGTCAAGCTAGCTGCCCCCCTTTTGTTATTTGAATCTTCTAAAACTTTTGTGTATACAGAAATGTTTAAAATGGTCCTACGGTATTGTTTTATCATTAACATTAACTTCCTTCTGTGACTGTCTGAAGATAGTGCTTTTGGCATTCATGATCCGTGGTGCCTTTTATCTTCCATTTGAAGATGTTCCCTTTAAAATACACTTATAGATCATATTGTGGATCGAAATTAAAAGTGAACTATTTGTAGGAATGTTTTTGAGAAAAGATCGTACAAATAAATTCTAACACAAAGATGGAAGTTTGGCTGACAAACTTGCAAATACAGTATCTTTGTTATTAGAAGTCCTGAGGGGAAGTCAGTGCAAATAGCTGCAATTGTAGGTGGGTCCAGCTTAGAGATGGGAAACAAATATGGCTGGCTTTGAAGTCTATTTCATGTTTTGTAACCTTCAGAGTGAGTTTGGATGTGTTTTGTTTTGGCTTATTTGGGCAAGTTAGAATTGTTTATTTTAAGTTCAGCATTTCATTATTTGAAATGTACAATTAGGTAAGCCTCTCTAAGCCTAAATGATACTATTGAATCTCCTTGTACTTCTTATCTTTCACAGTGGATTTAAATTTTTTTGTTATCTCTCAAGTATTCATGAATGAAAACACGGAAACATACTTGTATGGGACTTGTTTGGTTTTCAGTTTAAAAGTCTTTGCCGCCTATGGATTGTTTCATGCGCATATACCCAAGTGCCAGGGAGTCAGATAGAGTTCCAGCGTGGTTGGCCCATATTTTAACTTGCTCACTTGTAGTTTTGAGATTGGACATGTCAGTTGACCCTTCACCTTTGCTGCTCTTTTAAGTTTGCTCTAGCCATTTGTTAAGCTTTGCATATTTTTGTTCTTCCTCTGTCAAAACAGTTCGTCGCTTGGAACGCCAGATTTCTGCCTCACATTGGAATGTTATTTCTTGCTTTGTATTAAATAAACTACATGCTTTGTCTTGTGCAGGTGTTGGCTTATGGAAAGACGCATGGTGTGACTTAACATCTTCTCTTGTTTTCTGTTCTGTTCTGTTTCGTTTTCAATTCTGCGTGTGATAGCAGACGTGTTTGCAGTTTCTCTGCTCAGAGGGCTTCTTGTTTGGAACCAGTATTTGTAACAAGTGGATCTGTTACTTGCAGAAATATTTTTTAAAACTGTTTTGATAGCCTTGCAACTTGAAATTCATGAAATAGAACCATATGTACCCTAGTAGGTAATTGCATTACTGAACTCAGGTTTAAAAAGGAAACTTCCAAATCTGTTATATATTTTTGCAGAAAATGCCAGAGTTTCTGTAAGAAGTACAGAAAACATACTTTGTTACTCAGTCTATCGCAAGCACAATCATTGTTTCTTAAAAACTAGGAGCACTCTATTTTTCTGTAGTGAATAGTTTTGTGTTAAAATACATTTTGCAAATGATACATAAAACATAATTTTTGGCAACTTTTAAGAATAATGTGGTGCTTTTAACATTATTTTTAAAAATATTTGCTCATTGACTTAATTTTTTATTCTATCATATAGCTATAAATATTATTGTTAGCCCTTTTGCTGCCGTAAGCTTATTTACCAAAGGACTTGGTATTTGGTCATCCATGTCTGCTGTGTTTTCTACCCTTCTAATAAAGGGAGCAATTCTGCCCTATATATTTTATGGATTGAATTGAATTGTTGTCTTATCTGATTGGCCTTCACATTTTAGAATTTCTATTTTTTAATCCTGAGAGAGCCCTCTCAACCCTTCCTAGGGATGTATTTTATAGGCTTTTATTCACCAAGGTTTACCTGAACCTTCAGGTTTCTTTTCTCATGGCACAGAAACCTCTACCTGCAGGGACCTTTGTTTCTTGGTACCTGCTGCTCAGGTTATGGTGATAGCAAAGGAGAGCAGCTTACTGCTTCTCTTTCACAACTCTTGCAGCCATGAGTAAGCCCTCTGTACCGTCTGTCTTTCTTTTTTTCTCTTATCTCTGCAAGTTAACAATCTACAAACATTTTTTTTTTAAGATACAAATATTTCTTTCATCTGAAAAACAAAATAAAAAGCTAAGAATGAGTCAAGTCTGGATCTTTCTATGTGTGTTTCCTTGCAGCAAGCCTGGCCTGGAGGGACACAACAAATCCTCCTCCCTTCAACTTGGCAGCAGTTGCCCGGGGTAGCTCTCCACAACTCTGTCCAGCCTACTGCAGTGATTCCAGAGGCCATGGGGAGTAGTCAGCAGCTAGCAGACTGGAGGCAAGCACCCTCTCTTTCTCTGGGAAATGGGTGTGGGTAGGATCCTGTGGAGTAGGGATACTTGCTAGGAAGAGACTAGAAAGAGAATGAGGGACATTTTATACTTGAAATCCTTTGAGAAAAGGACTCACCAGTCTAAAAAAGGAGTCATATGAAAATGCAGGTTCTGTGGTCAGGAATCATTTACTTCACATTTAAGCAAAGCCTTAAGTGATTAGAGAGAACATAGTGAGCTCTTAAAGCCTTATAATCCTGGTGACTGATTGTAAAAGTAAGACATAGCTGTGCTTAGTGTCTTAATCTCTCTAGTTTTTCAAACCCTGGATTTTAAGTGGGATGGGGAATCACTCTTGTGTTTCCGTATGTTGGTACAGGAACGCCCACTCTCATGGCAACCAGTACAGCACTATCATGCAGCAGCCATCTTTGCTGACTAACCATGTGACGCTGGCCACTGCTCAGCCTCTGAATGTTGGTGTTGCCCATGTTGTCAGACAACAACAATCTAGTTCCCTCCCTTCAAAGAAGAATAAGCAATCTGCTCCAGTCTCGTCCAAGTAAGTCTGTGTTAGAGCTTATGGTTAAGACTTTGAGAGGATGTTGTCCAGCACTCAGGGTGTTGCAGTATATAGGCATTTGGGGTGTGAAGCACCTGCCAAATTGAGCATGAGCTGACCTTTTCATCTAAGCAGATGTGTCTTCGATATGATCATCCTTTATCTCTGCTGTCACTGTGAACCTGGGCCACCTTTATAAAGTTTAATTTTTTGTTACATTTACTATTTGTGTGATGTGGTGTGGGGGTGTGTGCTCATGTGATGTACATGCCTTGGCAGATGTATGTAAGTCAGAGGACGAAGTCCAGCAGTCAGTTCTCTCCTACCATATCAGTCCCTGCAATTAAACTCAGGTCATCAGGCTTTACCCACTGAGCCATCTGGCAAGACATGTTTTCATTTTTCTGCCTACTTTTTACAGAGTGAAGCTTAACTTGGGGACAAAGGTGCATAAAAATGTAAATTCTTTTATATTTTGCTGTTCTTATCCTTGGAAGCATTGGCCAGAACCATTCATTTTTCATTAGAACTTTTATAGCTAAATGTGTTATCTTAATGATTAGGTAAAAAAGAACCAGAAAGCAATTAGAAAGTCAAAGGAAAAGATGTACAGTTGGGAGGGTAAGGGCAAAGACCAAATGTCTTAACTTGTGAACTTCTTCTACAGATCCTCTCTGGAAGTTCTGCCTTCCCAAGTTTATTCTCTGGTCGGGAGTAGTCCTCTGCGTACCACATCTTCTTATAATTCCCTAGTCCCTGTCCAAGATCAGCATCAGCCAATCATCATTCCAGACACCCCCAGCCCTCCTGTAAGTGTCATCACTATCCGAAGTGACACCGATGAGGAAGAGGACAACAAATATAAGCCCAATAGGTAAGCCAGGCAATGGTTGCTAGGTGTTGCCTGTCTTTGACTGTAAATGTCAGTATACCCTTGTCTTTGACTGATAGCTTTAGTCAAGGGCAATTTTGACTGACAAAACAAAAAGAACAAACAAAAAGTAATTTGTAAGCATGTCAGTCACATTCAGAAGTTCTCGAAACTGAGCCCTGTCAAGTTTTCTGTAATGTCATTCATCAAATAAATCGGTCTTTCAGACACATTAGAGAGCAGTTTGCTATGGCCACTCTGGCTTGAGATCCATGTTAAACTGCAGACATGATCCTTGCCTTCAGAGAGCTCTCCCGAAAATGAGCCGTAACAGGAGTGTGTGAGGAACAGTTCATTGGAATGAATCAGTAGATCATTTGAAACTCATATATAGCTTCATCTGGGAAGGCTGTGTTGGGAAAGGTAGAAAGGACCCTTCCCCTTGTATGGTCTGAAAGCTGAAGAACTTAAATATCAGTTTATTTCCTTGTATCCTAGCATTTTTGCAAGTGTATTAGTTATTTTTATGTTGTGATTGAACACCATGACAAAAATCATCTTAGGGGTGAAATGGTACATTTTGGCTTCGAGTTTCAGAGAGGATAATGTGGTCATTTCATCATGGTGGGAAGATGTGAAGCAGGGCCAGGAGTGTGGACGAACAGGAAGCTGGCTGACCACACTTGATCTGCAGAGAGGAACAGGAAGTGAGGCCAGGCTATAAAATGTTAAAGCCTGCTCCAGTGGTGTGCTTTCTCTAGCAGAGCTCCACCTCGTAAAAGTTCTATAACCTTCCCACACACGGCCATCAACTGGGAACCAACCCCTTATTCAAGCCGCATCATCAAGTCCTTAACTAGGCAGTTTACTGCAGGGAACCAGTAAGCTTAGGAAATATGCAACATGCCTTCCTCTTAGTGTGCATGGCTGATGCCTTGATTGATCTGTGCTACGTCTTCATAGAGCTCTTAGCGTTAGGTGTAACCCTGTGGTGATACATCGTCGAACAACAATAACCTTTTACCTATGGCTCACATATGAAATTCAATTAAGAGACTAAAGAGTTATAACTGAGGGTTAAAGCTTTGTTATTTCCAGGTTTGGTGCCACATGTCTTTGATCCCAGCACTCAGGAGGCAGAGGCAGGCAGATCTCTATGATGAGTTCGAAGTCAACCTAATCTACATTGCAATTTTTAGGCCAGCCAAAGGGCTGCTACACAGTGCAACCCTGCCTTAAAAAAATGTATGAATAAACAAATAAGTAAATAAAATAAAGATTTGTTATATATTTATTATCATGTGCGTATGGGTTCGGGTCCCTGTGGAGACCAAAGGAAAACATGGAATCCCTTTAAGCTAAGTTAAGTGGTCATGGGCTGCCTGACTTCAGTGCTGGAGACTGAACTCTAGACCTGAAGGAGCAACACGCACTCTTAGTGAGCCATCTCTCCACCTGCTAAGTGAAGTTTGAATGAACTTAGAAAAACAAAGTTAGAAAGCATTTGGAGCCTTTAGTTCAAAAGGACTGTATGAAAGATGGTAAACTTGCAAGTCAGGTTTTGAGAGTGGTCATTGAACTGATTTGGGGAAAAGAAAAAAAACAAAACCTGGTAACAGGGTAATAGCAAAAATTATATATGAGGTATAGCCAGCGTGATTTCTTTGACTGAAGCCAATCCTGTTAAAAAACAAGGAAGCTGAAGATGGTAAAGTGAGAGTCATGAAGGAATCTTTTTTCAAAACACAGTGAGGCTGGGCGTGGTAGTACAGTACACACCTGTTATTCCAGTATTTGGGAAGCAGAGGCAGGAGGATTTTGAGTTTCTAGCCATACTGGGCTACATAGCAAGACTCTGCCTCAAAGAAATGAAAAACAGAAACAAAACCTATAGTGAGAAGTTAAATTAAAGCTAGTCTAAGAAAATGATAAAGGAGAAAAAGCGGTGCTTGAGGAATATTATTGAAAGAACTATAAATGAGAATAGCTAAGAGGCAACGTGGAGTAGTTGTGGACTTCAGAATCGTTGTGTCCTGGGTCTGAGTGCTGTCTTTACTGTTTATTCTTTGTGTAACCTTGAATGAATCCCTTTTCATTTTAATTTCCTTATCTACAAGATGGGGGTAGGTAATAGTAACTATTGTGCAGGGTTGAGAAGATCCCTGGGCTCGTATAGTATGTGAAAACAGGGCTGATGCAGAGTAAATGCTTCTCAGCCATTTGCTGTTGGAGTTACTGTCCTCATTGTTAGGAGAGAACTACAAACCATGGAGACACATTGCTAAAAGGGCAGTTATAATCGTATTTTCTTCTCCTCAGCTCGGGCCTGAAGGCGAGGTCTAATGTCATCAGTTACGTGACTGTCAATGACTCTCCAGATTCTGACTCTTCCCTGAGCAGCCCATATTCCACTGACACTCTGAGTGCTCTCCGGGGCAACAGTGGGCCACTTCTGGAAGGACCTGGCAGAACTGCCGCAGATGGCACTGGCACCCGTACCATCATTGTGCCTCCATTGAAAACACAGCTTGGCGACTGCACTGTAGCAACCCAGGCCTCAGGTAAGAGGGATCTTAGCAGTTAGCGCTGAATTTTTCTTGGATGTGTATATGTTTAATATTTAGTTATACCATGCCAGTGGTTAGGACTAAGCATAGATATTCTTAAATAGTGCTTAATTCAGAAATCAGTTCCCTGTAATAGTTAAGTTTGTTTGTATCAATTTATCTTCCTACATTTATTTGCTTGGGCTAATGTGATAATAAGGTTGTTTGGTGTCAGTATAATGTTTTAGATATAGTCCCACCTCTGGTGGGAGAAAGTTAATAAGACATATCTTAAATAGCAGAAAGACTCTAGTAAGCAGTCTGACCTGCCGCAGGTGATTGGAATTTGATGATCTAGACTAGGAAGGACTTGATAAGATTAAAGGTGACTGAGCTGCAGATGGCTTAGTGGTTAAGAGTGTTTGCTATCTGCCAGAGGCCTGAATTTGGTTCCTAGTGCCCACATCAGACAGCATACAACTACCTACATAATTCCAGCTCTAGGGGAAACAACCACCTTCGGGACTCTGGACACCCTCAAACATAGACACACATACACATGCATAGAAAGAAAATCAATCTTTTTTAAAAATGACTTTAACATGCCCTGTGGACTTTCAGTCGTAGCAGAGATACTTGGTTAGTTTCATTTTCACCTAATTCCTCCATCGATTGCTGTTGGGTTAGTTGTGCAGTAACAAGTTCTGATTCCATAACAGAAGCTTTCTTTACTCACACGGCTTCCCACGCAAGTGTCCCTGGTTGCTCGGCTAACATGGAGTTAAGGACCAGAGCCTTGGGATTCTTAGCATCCTATCAGAAGTTTGCAGGAGACCAACCTTTCTTAACCTCTCCATGCAAAGAGGCCCTGGAAAGACAGTCTTGTTAGGCAGCAGCTTCCTATTGGCAACTTTATTACAAAGGAAGGGTGCTGTTTTAACTTAGGCACAGTGACTAGGCCCTAATCTATTGCTATTTCAGCCGGCATTGCAACTCCACAGTTAACCGGCCTGCTTCTCTGCAGCCGCCTGGCTGCTCAGGCCGCCGCCTGGCAGGAGTTCTGTTCCCGTAGGCACTGTCTTTGTTGCTACCGCTAAAGCAAAAAGCTAACTTCTCTCCTTTCTGGCATCTCCAAAAGCCCCGTGCTTCTGCTCCACCAAACCAAAAACAAAAACAAAAGAAAAAAAAAAAAAACAAAAAAACTGCGCCACTCCAAATCCATCCCTATTGCTTCCTGTGTCTCTCTGTCTCTCCCAGATGCTCTCTGATTATTTTCTGTCAGCTAGTTGCTAACTCAGCCTCCTGACCCAAGGTTAATTTTATTTAACACAATGCAAACCCGGGGTTCACAATGTGAGCGAATATCCCCCAACAGAAGGGGAGGGATGGCTTTTAGTGTTAGAATAGCCCTCTGTGTCTTATACATAAATAGTGTTTTATTATGGGTTATGCTACGTACTGCTTATAGGCCATAAGAGGGCTCTGATTTAAGAACTTGTGTTAAGTCAAGATGCTTCTCTCCTCCACAAAGATAGTCAGCTGCCTTGGAGACAAAGTAGAACATCCAGATACCAGGTTTCTGAATATAATTATTCAGACTTAAGCATGAATAATATTGATCCTTAATAATGTAGTCCACATTCCAGTTTTCCTCCAGGGAACACAGAAAGAAGCCAACTTTTTTATTCTTCTATCCTTTAATTTCTTAGAATGTGAAGACATACCTCAAAGGACAGAATTTTGCATTCATCTTAGACTCTTTGGACCTTTAAATAGTCTAAGAATTACAAATATCTTTCTGAACTTCCCATTATTGTTTATTTCTTTAGTCCCATTTCTACCTAAAACTACAGGTTGATTGGGGATACAGAGTGTGTCTCCTCTGTTTTTCTAGTGTTTTCTTATATGTAATAGGAGATTAGGTAATTTTACTTAAGTAATCATTTAAGGTCTTTGTGGGCATTGTGGCAAGACAGAGAAGGAATGGCTAATACAGTTTCTGTTGTTCTGGCACAAATGTGTTAAGGAAGTAAGGGATACTAAGACCTTAACTCTTACAAACTACAGACAAATGTGGACTTATATGAGACTCTAAGGTTAGTTCAATGATGCTAACCTTTGACCCCTTTTCAGGTCTCCTTAGCAGTAAGACCAAGCCAGTGGCCTCAGTGAGTGGGCAATCATCTGGATGCTGTATCACCCCCACAGGGTACCGAGCTCAGCGAGGGGGGACCAGCGCGGTGCAGCCACTCAACCTTAGCCAGGTAAGCGCTAGGGGCTGCTACCTTCTGTTTGAGTTCTCCCCTGTCGTTACTCTCTGGAGAACCTTGCTTCTGGCTGGACTGCTGAATAAAGCCAAATGAAGCTCCTTTTGTGTCAAACATCTGGTGTTCTGTGGCCTGCGTCGTACCTGCATGTGCTACATCTCTTCGTTTGATCTGTGAGTGTGTTTGCTGTGTACTGCACCACCATACGTGCTTTGGGACCAGACTCTCTTCCTTTATCTCCAGGCCATAAATAACTTGAGCCTTATACTCTTTACCTGAGTCAAGACAGAGAAGCCACCTAAATCAGCTGGTTGTAATCCTGCCCTGCCATGTGATCCTCTGATGGGATAGTAAGGTGTACTCTATTCCATTTCTGTTCCCTCTGTTCTCAACCAAAACTTGGGTGCTCATGTCAGAAGGAGGGTTTAGCCGTGTAGGGAGAGAGTAGAGAGCACATGCAGGTGCAGATGGAAACTGAGTTAGTGCGTGTACTTGAGGTTCCACACTGTAAGAGGGCTGTGGAAACTTAGAGGAGAGTAGAGAAAAACAGCAAGAAAGGCTAAAGAAGAGCCAGTGACTCCAGGATCGGGTGTGTTAGTTACTGACAGTGTGGGCATGGACACCCCTGTGAACTCAAGATTCTCCACTTCCTCTCTTACTGTCATGCTTAGGAGCAAACCATTGCCTTCTTGGACAGAGTTAGGATCTGTTCTTCCAAGAGGCAGAGGCATAGTTGGCTATCTTCTAACAGCATCGATTGCCAGTTTGGGGGATTCTGTTCCAAGGCAGTCCAGAAACAGTACACGTCAGAACCTCAAGGCCTTTGGTGCTATGAACCAGAGTGACCTCAAGATTCCTCATTCCCTTCTTCCTCCTTCCAGAACCAGCAGTCATCGTCAGCTCCAACCTCGCAGGAAAGAAGCAGCAACCCTGCTCCCCGCAGGCAGCAGGCATTTGTGGCCCCGCTCTCCCAAGCCCCCTACGCCTTCCAGCATGGCAGCCCACTGCACTCGACGGGGCACCCACACTTGGCCCCAGCCCCTGCTCACCTGCCAAGCCAGCCTCACCTGTATACGTATGCTGCTCCCACTTCTGCCGCTGCATTGGGTTCCACAAGTTCCATTGCTCATCTTTTCTCCCCCCAGGGTTCCTCGAGGCATGCTGCAGCTTATACCACTCACCCTAGCACTCTGGTGCACCAGGTTCCTGTCAGTGTTGGGCCTAGCCTCCTCACTTCTGCCAGCGTGGCCCCTGCTCAGTACCAACACCAGTTTGCCACTCAGTCCTACATTGGGTCTTCCCGAGGCTCAACAATTTACACGGGGTACCCGCTGAGTCCTACCAAGATCAGTCAGTATTCTTATTTGTAGTAGATGAGCACCAGGGAGGCTTCATGGCTGCCTGCAAATGGCCCTGAGTTCTTAATGGGCTCTGGTGAGCACCTCCATTATCTTCTCTTGAAAGTTCCTAGCCAGCAGCTCATTCTGCAGGGACCCACTGAAGCAGAAGGCTTTTCTCTGGGGAACCGCTCTCAGTGTTGACTGCATTGGTGTAGTCTCCCAAGTCTGCCCTATTTTTTAATTCTTTGTTCTTGTGACAGCATTTTTGGACTTTGGAAGAGCTCAGAAGCCCATCTTCTGCAGTTACCAAGGAAGAAAGATCATTCTGAAGTTACCCTCTGACATACATTTTGTCTTTTTGACTTGATTTCTATAAATGCTTTTAAAAACAAGTGAAGCCCTTTGTTACTTAACTTTCTTTTATTAAGATTGCTGGTCAGAGGAAAAATGCTGATAGAAGGATTTGAAATCTTGTAAGAGATGAGAAGAAGTCATTACTTGTTGTTTGTTTAAAAAAAACAAGACTTCTTGCCTTTTTATTTTAAAAGCAGCTTATGCGAGGCTGTACGTTTCCTGTCAGGCATTTCTCCTCAAAAGTTGATCTTTGCTAATGATACATTGAAACTTAAAGTGATTTAGTTATTTTTTCATGTTATGTTTCCTTATTGGGCAGTTATTACTACTTTTGGCAAAAGTGGATAAGTATTGAAATGTTTGCAGTTTCTTCTGTGTTCATTACAGAGTGGTGTTAAAAAGGCAGCCCACCACTTGCTGGACCACAGTGAGAGGATCTGTGCCCACCAAGGATTCTTTTTAAATGAAGCACCATGAATTCTTTCTTAGATTATTTTTTAAAGTCCTCCTTCTCTCTGTGGTTGGTTCAACTTAAATTCTTAAATTCTCCTACTAGCAAAGCCAGTGAGGTGATGTGTATGGTGGTAGTTATTTTTGTTTTTTTGTTTTGTTTTGTTTTTTGTTTTTGATTTTTGCATACAATAGAATGCAGAATCTTTCTAGAATGAGATACTGGCACTGGTGAGCTTTGCCTAAGATTTCTATGAATTTTCACTAACACATCTCTGTGTTTTCCTCATCTCTCCCTTCTGTCTCATGTGACTTATTTGAGGGGAAGCTAAAGAAACTAAAACCAGATTAAGTTGTGTATAGCTTTTATACTTTAAACTAGCTTCCTTTGTATGCCAACAGCAAACTGAATGCTCTCTTATTGACTTATATAATAAGTGCATGTAGGAACTGCAAAAAATATTTTAAAAGTTTATTACTGAATTTAAAAATATTTTAGAAGTTTTGTAATGGTGGTGTTTTAATATTTTGCATAATTAAATATGTACATATTGATTAGAAAAATATAACAATTTTTCCTCTAACCCAAAATGTTATTTGTAATCAACTGTGTAGTGATTACACTTGAATTGTGTATTTAGTGTGTATCTGATCCTCCAGTGTTACCCCGGAGATGGATTATGTCTCCATTGTATTTAAACCAAAATGAACTGATACTTGTTGGAATGTATGTGAACTAATTGCAATTATATTAGAGCATATTACTGTAGTGCTGAGTGAGCAGGGGCATTGCCTGCAAGGAGAGGAGACCCTTGGGATTGTTTTGCACAGGTGTGTCTGGTGAGGAGTTGTTCAGTGTGTGTCTTTTCCTTCCCCCTCTCCTCTCTTCCCTTATTGTAGTGCCTTATATGATAATGTAGTGGTTAATAGAGTTTACAGTGAGCTTGCCTTAGGATGGACCAGCAAGCCCCAGCGGACCCCAAGCTGGCTGTCCACTGGGATTTAACAGAACAGGTTTAGTAGCTGTGTTGTGTAAATGCATTGTTCTCAGTCTCCCTGCCAACAGTGAAAGATCAAAACAGCAGCTTTCCTTCTTTACTGCCACTTGTGTCCCGTTCCATTTGGATCCTTAGCTCAGTTCTCATGGAAGCATTACCCTGTGTGGTGCTCTCACTGCGCCTTGCTACCTGGCTTCGGTAAGAGTTCAGTGAGCAGGTGAGAGCAGTGAAGCCAGCACTAAATATGCATATTTGAAAGTAAGTGCAATCCCTTAGGATGGGGTTTCTTTTTCTCTTTCCCCGTGTGGTAGTCCTTCCTGCACATAGGTGACATTACTAGTAAACTGTTTGCTTGTTTTGTTAAAAGCATGTAACAGATGTGTTTATACCAAAGAGCCTGTTGTATTGCTTAACATGTCCCCATACTGTGAGGAGGGTTCTGTAGAACTACTGGTGACAAGAAGCTCACAGAAAGGCTTCTGAATCAGTGAAGAATATTAAAAAGGAACCACAGCCTCTTGAATCACCAAGGTTTTTGAGGTTTCTTTGTAACAACATGTACATTCTTGGGGCCCTTCAAACTGTGAAATTGTCCTAGTATTCAACTCCTCCATGGATTTGGGTCAAGTTGAAGGTACTGGGAATGAGGACATTCCTGCCCACGAAGGATGTGCAGGGAGAAGGTTAACCCTAAGCTACAGATGTGTTCCACCAGAATTGAAAGTTACATTTGAACGATAATTCTAGGATTGGTTCTGTAAAGAGATGGTGTCAGGGAGGTGCAGGATGGAGATGGGAGATTTCATGGAGCCTGGTCAGCAAGCTCTGCACCAGGTGCAACACCGAGGAGCTGTCAACGAATTTGGAGTTTCTTCATCATGGGGAGTGAGAGTTTCCAGGGTGGGGCAGGTAGTCAGTACAGCCTGCCAGGAACATGGTGTATTTTCGTCTTTTCTTTAATCATTACATTAAGCTGTGCGTTGAGCACTCTGTTGGTTGAGATAACCACGCATTCGTGTAGTTTGTCACTAGTGTTAAACAGTTTAAGTCAGTGTGTGTGTGTGATCTTTGTGTCTCCTTTTCCCCGAGCATCTGGTTTTCTTGTTTAAATACAGTTCTAGTTTCTAGTTGGAACATTTTTGTACTTTATCTTTCCTCAGCAAGGGACAAAATTTAGTTTTTGTAGGAATGAGATGCAGGGAAAAAACAAACCAACCCCTTCCCTGCCCCCTCACCCAATCAGCAGTTACTGAAGATGGGAGTCTTAAGTCCATGGGAAAGAGAATGCCCAAGTGCTTGCATCATCACCTCTAACATCTGGCTAGCAGTGTGACTTTACAGGCTTTGAAGTTGTCAGTCTACAAACTGACATTTCCCATTTCCCAAGATAACCCACTTCTGCTGAGTGTGTATGTGCTGGACGTGGTGTTACATTCATTCTGTCCTGGGGCTTAAACAGGGACTGCCTGCCCTGCTGGCATGGAAGGAAGCCCTGTGAATATAGTGGGCAGCTGACCTGAGTCAGCATTGCCTGACCTTGAACCAGCTTAAGGCTTTAAACCCTCTCTTAGAACTTGCATTTCCAGCTTCTCTCTTTCCAGATGAGAGGAAGTAGAAAGGGTTGCTTAGAGCCACCTAGGCACACCAGGACATGGAATCACTCCAGAGTTCCCAGTCACTCCTAGGAGTTAATTATCATTGCCATGTTCAGCTGAAATGCCAACCCCAGGAGTAAGAACCCCATTTCAAACAATTCTGGCCTTTCAGAGCCTGCCTTTGTGGTTGCTCATCCACTATCCTCCACTAGAGGGGCTTAGCTTGACTGCCCTTAGCCAGGCAAGCACAGAAATTTGTGTTTTATTCTGCATTATTATGCAGAGATCTACTAGTTGAGATGGTTTGTTTTAGGATAGGAAATGAAATTGCCTCTCAGTGACAGGAATGGCCGAGCCTGCTTTGTATTTTGACTTTTTTTTTTAACTGATGGATGGTGCAGCATGTCTCCATGTCTCCATGGTTGTTTGTTGCTAAACTTTATATAATGTGTGGTTTCAATTCAGCTTGAAAAATAATCTCACTATATGTAGCAGTACATTATATGTACATTATATGTAATGTTAGTATTTCTGCTTTGAATCCTTGATATTGCAATGGAATTCCTACTTTATTAAATGTATTTGATATGCTAGTTACTGTGTGTGTGATTTAAACTTCTTTTCCTTTCTCCCTTTCCTGGTTGTGTGCTTCCTTTTACAACAAGCTTCTAGAAACAGGTAGTTCTGAGAATTACTGAGCTATGTTTGTAATGCAGGTATACTTAGGGAGTATGTAAAATAATCATTTTAACAAAAGAAATAGCTATTTAAAATTTAATACTAACTATGGGAAAAGGGTCCATTGTGTAAAACATAGTTTATCTTTGGATTCAATGTTTGTCTTTGGTTTTACAAAGTAGCTTGTATTTTCAGTATTTTCTACATAATATGGTAAAAAGTAGAGCAATTGCAATGCATCAATAAAATGGGTAAATTTTCTGACTGTGGCTGTTATTACTTCTGATTAGGGCATAAAGGGGATCGATAAATAGCATCTTTGGAGTGACTAAACATTCTATTTGAAGATGAGTAGAATACTATTACATTAGAATATCTTTGTACAAGGCTCTAAAATGGAAACGAATGCCATTTTTTAGCAAGTATTTCCCAAGAGGAAAGTGTCTCCAGGGTCCTGGACTCCTGACTCTGGCCCTTTGAAAAGGCAGCCGGCTCTTGTGAGATGACTTTGTTTCCTAGTGTGTGTCATCAGACATTTACAGCCGTAGAGTGAAAACAGATACAGAAGGAGGGTTGTGTTCTCTCCTTTGGCCCTGGCAGAGCTTGTTGCCTCTTTAAAGAACAGCCTGGGCCTTGAGAGATGGCTCGATGGTAAAGCATTGGCTGCTCCTATGGAGGATCTGGGTTCAATTCCCGGCACCCACATCAGATGCCTCACAATTAATTATAACTCCAGCTGCAGGGGTTCTACCCTACATACACACCCACACAGACACATAAAGAAATCTTTAAAAACAAGGAGACCCTCTGATCAAATTTCTCTTGATTCCAAAGTGAACAAAATTTTCTCTTGAAAAGAAACAGGAATTTGTCTAGATTAATCACTGAAGGTCCCTGAGTAAATGATGTTTATTTGACATCTTTTAATGTGTGTTCCTGCCTACTTTACAGTGGCCAGTTAATTTACTTTGGACTAATTTGCAGTTGTAGCTGGGTAGAAATGAGAAACACTGGGGCTGGAGAGGCGGCTTAGCCGTTAAGAGTGTGGACTGCTCTAGCAGAGGACAGGAGTTCAGTTCTCAGCAATCATGTCTGGCAGCTCACAGTCTCCTGTAACTCAGTGCTCACAACCTCCTATAATTCAGCTCCAGAAGATCTGATGTCCTCCTCTGGTCTCCACGGGTACTTGTATCACATGCACATACCTATATACAGCCATACAAAAGTATACATAACTTTAAAAATGATAAAAAAGAAACGAGAAATACTTTAAAAAACCCTACTGAACCCTAACCAAGAGAAATGACTAATAGTCTGTTCTCTCCCAGTAATAGGAAGGTCAGAATGTATTTGTTTTGATTTAGACTACATTGTAATTATTTTTTCAGGTTACTTCCCCCAAATCTGAATGTAAATTAGCTTGTCTCTGATTCACCTTCCTGTTTTGGCAAGGGAATACCTGGAAAGCTATGTTAAATAGCTCTCAGGCTCTAATTTAAGTCAGCTAGTTTAAAACAACAAAACAAACACAAAAACCACCACAACCAAAAACACTTCTCAACAACCTCGGGTTTTATTGTTGAATTTTATCTTATATATTTCTTTCCTTGGGCCAAGTCAGAGATTTAGTACTCTAGAGGGAGCCCTGTATTTTGAAGAAAAACCTGCAAATTCAACCCATTTGGCTTGCTTGGGTAGAGTTTTTCCACACGAGGTGAAGCCCTACTCTGATTTCTCTATTTCTTATGAGCGATGGCCCCAGGTGCTCAGCGCAAGGTGGCGCCAATGAGCTGTGGAAATTTGACTTCACTTTGCCCCGCAACCCCCACGCCCTCAAACCTCATCTCCCGTGTTTCTGGCTTCACTGAGCAGGGGCAGAAAAAAATCCATTCTGTTATTGCTGGAGAAGGGAAGGATTAATGAAGGGTGTCGGGTTCTTCTCAAGTCAGCACTGGAAGCCCTCCTAAAACGAATGGAGTTTGCTGAGTGCCCCGGGGTCTCGGCTTCCTGCCGCTTCCTCTCTTCAAGCCCTGTGTGACTGTCCAGAAGGCCTTTAGATTGCCATCCCTTCCCCATCCCAAGGAGCTTACAAACCTAAGCTGCTGGTGGTTAAGGCTTCTGGCGAGTGTGCAAAGGGGCCATCTGTGTTTGATCAATCCAGGCGGGAAGGAGGGGGTGGGGGTTGTAAAGAGACTGAAAGCATTCCAGAGTAGTGAGAGACACCCAGAGATCAGAAAGAGGAGGCGCCGCCCCCACCCCGCCTCCAAAGCTAACGGGCTGGAGGGAAAGAGGCCGCCAATGCACACTCCTCCTCTGGCCCTACTTAAGGCTGCCATGGGGCCCAGTGCTCCTCTGCTCTTCTTCTTCTTCTTGTCATGGACGGGACCCCTTCAGGGACAGCAGCACCACCTTGTGGAGTACATGGAACGCCGACTAGCTGCCTTAGAGGTGAGGGATTCGTTTCTCTTCTAGCCTAGACAGGAATGATTCCACATCGGTCGGTGCAACTAGTTGTCAGGGTTCTGGGAGTGACAAGATCGGGCTCTGTTAAGAGGCTGCAGAAAAGTACGCAGCTTAGTGACGAGGAGCCTCCTAATTACAGACTCCTATTTCCCCAGCATCAAACAACTGCACTCAAATAAACCCAACAGTTTCCCCTCGGGATTATGAGAGTCAGAATCGGGCTGTATCTCAGAACTAGCTGGCTATAGTGTTAAAGTTTCCCAGGTAATCTGCCTGCAACTCCCTGTCCGTCTCTTCCGGGTACCCCATGTCCACCCCCTTTTAAACAGTTCAAAGTCTGTAGCATCTTGATTTCCTGGAGGCTCGGAACACTGATAGCACAGGCTGAAGGACTCTTATTTAGGTGAATTAAGCCAGGTTCCTTAGATGGGTAGCGCCTGACAACTAGTCTCCTCTGCTGTGGGAGCAGCAGGGGCTGTTGGAGCCTAGCTGAGTTTGCTCCTTCTCCCAGTCCTGACTCCCTGGTTGGGCCTCCACTTGCCTGGGAATTATAACCAGCAGCCCGCCCTCCCCCTGACTCCCCCATCCCTTCAGGAACGGCTGGCCCAGTGCCAGGACCAGAGTAGCCGGCATGCTGCTGAGCTGCGGGACTTCAAGAACAAGATGCTGCCTCTACTGGAGGTGGCAGAGAAGGAGCGGGAAGCCCTCAGAACCGAGGCAGACACCATCTCAGGAAGAGTGGACCGTCTTGAACGGGAAGTGGACTATCTGGAGACCCAGAACCCAGCTTTGCCCTGTGTGGAGCTGGATGAGAAGGCGACTGGAGGCCCTGGGGCCAAAGGCAAGGGCCGAAGAAATGAGAAGTATGATATGGTGACAGGTAAGTGATCTCAAAGAGGCCCAAACAATCTCAGGACTCCTCTTCCCTGCTTCTCTCCCCCTTGTCCATAGCCACCACGGCTCTATCTTCCAGAATACATTTGGAGGAAACCCTTAATGACAAGTCCATAAAGAGTTTCTAGAGGCCCACGCCTTATTGGTGCCCCCACCTCTTAACCCTCCATGAACCCTGGGGGGTTCCTGCTATAAGGCGTCTAGCTCTTGGGTCTATATTCTCCTGTGCTTCTCCTCTTCCCCACCAGACTGTGGCTACACAATCTCTCAGGTGAGGTCAATGAAGATCCTGAAGCGGTTTGGTGGCCCCTCTGGTCTATGGACCAAGGACCCACTGGGGCCAGCAGAGAAGATCTACGTGCTGGACGGCACACAGAACGACACAGCTTTCGTCTTCCCAAGGCTGCGCGACTTTACCCTTGCCATGGCGGCCCGGAAAGCTTCCCGAGTTCGGGTGCCCTTCCCCTGGGTAGGCACAGGGCAACTGGTGTATGGTGGCTTCCTGTATTATGCTCGAAGGCCTCCTGGAGGGCCTGGAGGGGGTGGTGAACTGGAGAATACTCTTCAGCTGATCAAATTTCACCTGGCAAACAGAACTGTGGTGGACAGCTCAGTGTTCCCCGCAGAGAAGTTGATACCCCCCTACGGGCTGACGGTAGACACGTATATTGACCTGGCAGCTGATGAGGAGGGCCTTTGGGCTGTCTATGCCACTCGGGACGATGACAGGCATCTGTGTCTAGCCAAGTTAGATCCACAGACACTTGACACAGAGCAGCAGTGGGACACGCCATGTCCCAGAGAGAATGCAGAGGCTGCCTTTGTCATCTGTGGAACCCTGTATGTTGTCTATAACACCCGCCCTGCCAGTCGGGCCCGTATTCAGTGTTCCTTTGATGCCAGTGGTACTCTGACCCCTGAACGGGCAGCACTCTCTTATTTTCCACGACGATATGGTGCCCATGCCAGCCTTCGCTATAACCCCCGTGAGCGCCAGCTGTATGCCTGGGATGATGGCTACCAGATTGTCTACAAGCTGGAGATGAGGAAGAAAGAGGAGGAAGTGTAAGCAGCTGGTGCTTCTGATTCTCTTATCTCCACACATTTATATTCTTGTTAGATCTGCTGTTCATTCTTCAAATGAAGGCCAGTGGTGGCTCATATCCCCTCATTTTTAAACAACAACAACCAAATTCTCATAGCCCCTTTGTTTTATGCAGAACTCCAGATCTTAAGTAACCTTTTTAGAACTAAAACAGCAAACACCCTAAATCTTCACTCCTGCTCTCTCTCTTGCTCTGTGTCCACAAATTTTAGTCCCAAACCCAGAGCCCTGACCTTTGGATAGGGTCAACCCCAGACAGCAGTATGACCCAAGGGAGAGAAGAACTCACAGAGACAACCCTGTCCTCCTTCATTCGCCCCTCCAATGTGGGGAAGAGTGGGGCTTTCCCCACATCACTTTGTATGGCAACATTTTGCATTAAAAGGAAAACCTGCCATTCCTCTCCTGTGTGTGTTTGGGGTAGCCCTCAGATCAGAGTTCCATGGCTGCTTTCTCCTCCTGCCATGTTAGGGATTGCCTGGGCTCCCCTCACTTCCTCGGGAATTTCTCTAGTTACACATTTTACTGTGGGGCACTTTAGAAGGTTGGACAAAAGGCCTCCCCCTCCACGCCCATGGCACTCCACAGCAGCCTCAGAGAACCACCAATGGCAGAGAGCCTCTGACTGCTGGACACTGGAGCCCAGGGGCAGGGCTTCCAATTCCAGCTCCTGGTGGACTTTGAACCAGAAAGTGGACCTTACTGGGTTTGAAGTCTAGTGTAGAAACCAGCACGGCATACAAGTGTGTCTAGTCTCACCTCTGAAGTGAGATTCTATCTCTGAGCCCAAGTCCCCACTCCCTTCTCCAGCACTGGCTCTTCCAGGGTCTGGGTTGCACAATCCTTGGTCTGAAACGCTCTGATTTTCCTGCTGCCACAGCGTCTGCGGTTTGGACAAGGAGGAGGGGCAGTGACCATCCCAGATGTCGGTCTCACCAGTTTCCCAACATATACCCTCCTCTCCACCCTCATTTGCCCACCCTCCTACCCCAGTCCTGGAGTCCTGGAAACGTAACCCCTGCTGGTCTAATCCCCTAGCCTCACACACCAGATTGCAGGGGGCAATCCAGAAGGCAGAAAGGACTGGAGGAGCCAGGCTTTGGACTCTAGTCCCTGGGGATCTGCTGGGCTCAGCATGATGTCCCTTTCCCAGGCCTCATCCCCATGTTCAACTCACAAGCTTGAGGCTGGCTGATGGATAGAAGCCCTGGCTTCTGTGGGGGAGTTTACCTCAGGCAGCCCTCTGGATTATTTACCGGGGAGGAAGGGGGGACAGGAACACAGCCTTCTCTCCAAAGTACAGCCCTCCTTCCCCAGGATGGGGTGGATCAGTCAGGGCCTGTGATCCTCCTTTTGTCTTCTCTCCTCAGGCAGAGCTGCTCCTGACGTAGGTTGGTTAGGGAGAGGAAAGAAAGGCAGCAGCGGAGCACCTCACAAAGGCACTATTGTAGGGAGCCTGAGGCGGGAGGGGGCTCTCTCCCATTCAATTCTCTCCTAATGTGGGGCTGGCAACAGTAATCACCGCCTGTCAGCCCATAGAGGGGTCTGCCCACGGAACATCTGGCTGCAATGCAGGGCACATAGGAGGGCTGTGGAGGAGGGAGCTCTCTGTGGAGGCCTTGAGAGCAGGACCAGGGGATGGAAGGTGCAGCATGGCGCTGTGACAGTGAGCACATGTGGTGTGCTTGTGTGGCACTCTGCACGACAAAGAGTCTGAGCAACAGTGTGAGACGGGTCCTGCGTGAGACTGCATGTGTACAAATGGGCGGTCTGTGTGCATGCAGCTGTGTGGGGTGATGTGTGTGAGAGAGACTGAGGAGGGCACTGTCTGAAACCGTGTTGTGTAACTCTGCATGTGTGTGACCACCTGGCAGTAGTACTTGTCTCCTTCCCAGTGTGACTGTGCCTAGAGAGAAACCACTGGAGGGTGGGACTGAGTCTGTGGAGTTTTGTTGATTTAGGAGTGGCTTTTTGATGACCCTAATGAGACCAGCTTAGATGGTGTATGTAAATATCACTGCAGGAACAAGTGCATGGATTGTATCTTTAATGTTTCACCCATTTTATACAGACTGGGGCCTCCTGTCTCACAGGTGTGTGCTTGTTACATCTTTCTTTGCTCAGAATCTTAGTGGGAAAGAACAAAGCAACTGGCTTTTGCTTGTTGTTGATTTGTCTTCAGATTTCCCTGGAAAGGCTTGCATAGACTTACCTGAAAGGGCAGGGACCTCCAGGGTCTTGTCACTCAGTCCTTTTCGTTTCATTTGGCTCTTGAGCAGGGCCCGGGGCTATTTTGGAAGTCTTTGAGAAGGTGAGATGTACTGCGTGGGCAGGTCCTGTCAACAGACCAAATTCATTCAACTAAGTTATCTGCTGCTCAAGGAGACAGTCTTGGCAGCTGAATCCTATCAAAAACAGCCTTAGTTACCCCATCCCCCAGACCTCCTAGGCCTTCCCTTGGCTGAAACAGGCCATGACCTCCGTAGTTGACCAAAAGAGTGTGGAGGGCAAAGACCCTTGTGGAGAAGAGCGAGGTTGAAAGCCCACAGAGAAGTTCCCCGTCTTTCCCCAACCCCAGGCTGGAAGCCAGTCGCCATTAAGAACCAGGAAGGACTGCAGCTCTGGAGACAGTGTCCTTTCAACAACTGGCGCAGCTGTGCTCTGGCATTGTGAATCAGGGTTGGGAGGACCTTCTCATCCCACCCCAAACCCCTGAACTTCCTGTCTTACCACTCAAACTCTCCCTTCTGTTTTTAC
>CABHPR010104217.1:766-11876 GCA_902168415.1 Peromyscus melanophrys | reverse complement strand
AATATACATTTGGTGTTTTTTTCCTTTGATGAGTATATAGCAGTTTTCCTTACTTTTTCAGATTAATTTTGATTTGAAGTCTATTTTGTCATATATATATATAATATTTTTGTTATGCTTTTTTATTAAGAAATTTTTTATTCAATCCACCTACCAACCACAAATCCCCACTTCATCCCTCCTCACCCAGCTACACTGACTTGTTTCTTGGGTCTAGTCGCTTAAGAAAGTTTTTCACATCCTTTTACCCTGAGTGATGTCTATCCTAGATATTATGGTATTTCTTAGATTCAGCAGAATAGAATTTGTTTTCAAATCCAGTCTGTTCATCTGTGTCTTTTTATTGGGGAACTGAGACTATTGATGTTGAGAAGGACCAATGAGTAGTGTTTGTTAATTTTGTTATTTTAGTTTTGTGGTGTTTTCCCCCTGTCTTGATTTCTTTATTTATTTTGACTTACTTATTCCTTGTGTTTTCTTGGGTGGGAATAAACACTTCAGGTTCAAGTTTTTCTCCTAAGACTGTCTGTATGGCCAGATTTATAGATACATACTGCATAAATTTTTTGTTTGTTTGTTTGTTTGTTTTCTCACTGAAAGCTTTTCTTCGTCCATCTATAGTGATTGAAAGTTTTGTTCAGTATATTAGTCTGGGCTGGTATCTCTAGTCTGTTAGAGTTTGTGGAACATCCAGTAAGGCTCCCTATTGAAGAATCTGATGCTATTCTTTTAGTTCTGCCTTTATAGATTTATTTCATTGTTTTACTTTCCAGTTTTTAATATTTTGATTATTATATATTTGGAGAACTTATTTTCTGTTTATTCATTGTTTTGTATGATTCTTGTACCTTGAGAGACACCTCATTTTTTAGGTTAAGGAGATTTTCTTCTATGAGATTATTTTAAGAATATATTTTTTGTGTGATTTTTTACCTGGTTTTCTTCACTTTCTTTTATTTCTGTTATTCCTACATTTGATCTTCTCATGGTATTCCTGATTTTCTGAATGTTTTGCACCCATATCTATTTAGATTTAACATTGTCTTTGACTGGGATATTCATTTCTTCTATCCTGTATTGGATGCCTGATATTCTCTCTTTCCCATCTTGTAGTCTATTGATGATGTTTCTCTCTGAGCTTCTGTTTGATTTCTCAAGGTTTTTATTTCCAGTTTTGTCTTATTTTGGATTTTCTTTATTGATTCCATTTCCACTTTTGTGTCCTGAATAGCATATTTTTTTCATTTTTCATTTCACTTTTTTTATGTTTTCATAGATTTTATTTTGGATTTATTCATATGCTCTTTAAAGTCCTTATCATATTTTAATGGTTATTTTACAGTCCTTATCTTGTACTTCAGCTGTATTGCATGTCTCAAGGTCTATTGTGGTAGGGTTCCAAGCCTGTTATCGATTTTGTTTTTAATTTTGAGTCTAGGCATCTGGGTTTGGAATGATTGTAATTCTAGGTGTTGGTATCTGGCCATGTCTTTGTTGGTTGGATTTTCCATTTCTTGGTTTCTCTCAGGATCTTAGATGCATTTGATGGCTGTGGATTGCCTGGTAGGGAGTGTCTCTAAGTACCTGCAAAGTATTTCCACTTGGGAACGTGGCTGGAACTACTTTCTAGGTATTTGGAACTAACAGTCAGGAATGGGATGTGCAAAAATGGCAGGGGGCTGAGAGGGTCCATAGAAATGTGGAAAGATGGGTCTGCTTTGGGTATGTGATTCCCTGGCTGGCCTACTCAAAGGCATTCCAGGGAGATACTGCCTGGGATATTGTGCGTGAGACCCTGGGGAATGAGATGAGGAAGAATGACTGTTGGAGATTAGTTTAGTCCCTTTTGAATGAGGTAAGTGAGAAAGGAGAAGCCACCAAAGGTGGTCTGCAATTAAGGTGGGAATAAGTCTCTGAAAATGGAATTTTGAGGTTAGGTGGAGTGTGGACATAACCCTACTGAATTTCCTGGCTTGCATGGCCAGGGGCTTTGCAGGTGGTACTGCCTGGATAGTTGCCAAGTGAGACACTGGGTTCAAGTGATGAAGAAAGAGTGTATGTGAAAATATGTTGAAGATAGTATTTTTTAGCATCATCATTTTTCTTTAATTTTTATACAGTATAAAACAATAATTTACAAATGAAAATAATAATATATGTTTGATTACATATCACCTTGCTGTATGTGAAAAACAAGCACATTTACTAATGAGTTCATGTAACGTTAACTAAACAGGTAAATATTATTTTATATACTTATACTATCTGGTGTAGAACAAATTTTACCTATAAACATTTGATACTGCTAGCCATTCCTTTCTTCTTACTCAGCCGGGAGTATGTTTTGTTTTGACAGCTTTATTCGCAGTATTTTTCATCTCCAATTTATAGACACATGATTTTTAAAATAGGAAAGAAAAAAACAAGGAAAGAAGCAAAAACATTACAGGGAATTTAGCCTCATATCCATGTATTATTCCTTGTGTTTCTGGGACTTTAGCTTCCTTCTCCTCTTTGCTTTTCAGGATTTTGGGAAAATTATTTTATATATAATGATCAGGAATTTTAGTAGTACTTAGCAGAAATCACATAAAACTTCTGCCCTTTCAGTCTACTCAGAAATGAAAATTCTATAGTAATGTTTTAAATTGGTTTTCTGTAATCCAAAATAAAAAGTAAATTAGCATGAAATATAACAATGGGATGGGAAAGTAACTTTTATTATTTTTATGGAAAATGCTACTAAAGAGGAAACTGATTAAATGCAGCTATATGGAAACATGAAAGGACTCCATGTACATTAGTGCCAACAACAGAGGAAATAAATGTATGGTGACAGAATTTGAGAAAATCTGTTTTATTTTATAAAGATGAAACTCTTGGGCTAAAGAGATGCCTCTGCATTTAAAGGCTAGATTCACAGCCAAAAAGAAAAGATTAAAATGTAGTTGAAAGAAGGTTTTTATTTTGGAAAAATGTGCTTTCTCACGTGTGGTTGCTGTTTTTTACTCCTTGTGGGGCCCACCATACAGCTCCCAAATAAATACATGACTTAGTCTTGCTTATGAATGCTCGGTCTTAGCTTGGCTTGTTTCTAGCCATCTTTTCTAACTTAAATTATCTAATTTCTCTTTATGTTTTTTCTCTGGGACTTTTATTTTTTCTTTATTCTATACATCTTACTTTACTTCTTACTCTGTGGCTGGCTGTGTGGCTATGTGGCTGGCCTCTGGCATCCTCCTCTCCTCCTTTTATCACTCCTCACCCTTCTCTTGAGCCTAGATTTTTCCTCCTGTTTATTCTTCCTGTCTGGCAGCCCCACCTATTTCTCTCTTCTGCCTAGCTACTGGCTGTTCAGCTCTTTATTAGAACAATCAGATTTTCTAGACAGGCAAAGTAACACAGCTTTACAAAGTTAAAGAAATGCAGCATAAAGAAATGCAACACATCTTTGCATCATTAGACCAATATTCCAGAGCATAAACAAATGTAATGCATCTTAAGCTATAATTCCACAACTATCATGTATTATGATTTTACTATACTCACATGTTCATTTTATAAAAATTCATCATCATGGATGCATGAAATGCTATTCTCTACCATGCATATTTTATATTTGCATACAATTATAACAGTAACACGAACAAATAATTTACTGTAAACAGTGTAGCTAAATTTGGCCTATATAACCTCTCTTTTAAACACCTGACAAAAAAAGGTGACACTTTATCTAATTAGTCTCTTAATCATGACCCTAAGTAATGCGAAACATTGAGGAATAAAGTGAGACAATGAACAAAAAGGTCAAGTGGAAAGATATTTGGAAATAATATTATTTCTTTTTAAAAGGAAATGGTAAAACTTTTAAATTTTAGAGATTTTGTTTTATAATATAGAAATAATTGCTCTGTGACATTGAATAAATATTTACTTAATAGAAAATAATCTGAATCTTTAAAAATAGTGAACAAGAGGAGAAGTACACCATGTTTATGCACCAAATGCCCTGATATTGCTATTAGGGTTCAGTATAATGAAAATAAACACAGATATGTGATTTTAGAGTTGGGCAGCTAATGCCTGAGTTTACGCTGACAAGCACAGGCAATGTGTGCTTCAGCAACCTGAAAGAAACGAGAAACTTGCATAAATATACTGCTCATTGGTGACGAAAGTATGTGCTTATGTTGTTGACAATGAGAAACTTGCATAAATATACTGCTCATTGATGACGAAAGTATGTGCTTATGTTGTTGAGAATGCCAAGAACGGCTCATGCTCCTTGCCAGGGGTAAGTTGAGCAAAAAGGATGAGTAAAATGCATAGCAAAGTCACATTTGTCTGAGCCCATATAAATCTGAAGACCCAGATTCTTGATGAAAGTGACAGTAGGCTAAATAGAAATCCAAATTTATAATCTAAGGCAGATAAACATGGAGCTAAAAATGCACATGTTGTATATGCATATTATAGATAACTACATATATAATTCATAGATGTGTGTATGTATGCTGTATTTGTCATAAAATTATATCAAACATATTATAGTCAGTTAATATGTAAAAAAATCTTAATAATAATAGTAAAAGAAATAAGCTGTGTGAGAGAAAACTATCACTGGACCACACTGGAAAAGTAGTACTGAAATAAATATATTGCACTTATTTATTCCTGATCCTAACTCCAAAATTTGTTAGGTGTTTCTAAGAAGCACTAAACACAGTTATCTAAATCTATTAGCTTAAGTTACACATAATGGAAAACTATAATTATACTTTAGATACACATAGAATTTGATAACAAATAGTTTCACAATAAGATATAACCATGTATTTATTTTTTCACATGCACCTAATTACATGGAGATATGTAGATAGATAAACATAATATCATGGGAGTTGAGAAATGCTATAAATAATTATCAAGAGCTACTCTGCAGAGGCTTTTCACCAACTTTTTAAGGCAACAACTGATAGCATAAATGAATAAGGACATTACTTAGGAATAAAAAAATAGACATACATAGATAGGTGAATCACTTTTTTTCAATCAGAAATACTAACACTACATTGTAGCTGGAAGGTTTCCTGTGTCTTGCCCAGCCCTTAAGGCCCACAACCACTTATAAAATAATCACTCAGAGTCTTATATCAATTACCAACTGCATGGCCTATGGCAGGCTTCTTGTTAGCTACCACTTTCATCTTAAATTAACCAATTTCTATTACTCTATGTTTTGTCACATGGCTGTGGCATTACCAGTCTGCTGGCATCTTGTTGCTCCTTGGGTGGCCAGCTTGCATCTCTCCTTATTCTCCTTTCTCCTTTTACTATCTGCTTTGGATTTTCCCACCCGGATCCATCCTGCCCTGCCATAGGCCAATGCAGCTTTATTTATCAACCAATCAGAGCAACACATATTCACAGCATACAGAAAGACATCCCACAGCACTACATTGTTCTGGCTTGGGACTCACTATGTAGATTAGATGTTTCTTCAAACTCTAAGTGATCTGCTAGCCTCTGCTTCCAAGTACTGGAATTAAAAATATATGCCACTCCAGTCATCCACCTTTCAAATTCTAAAATGCATCAATATTTTATCTTATATTGTGTCTCACTATGAATCATGTTGTTTTCAATTAAATGTTTATGATTATTCATGAAGTAGATATAGAGAGATGGGAAAGAAGCCTTAATTTGGGGATAGTAGAACACATGTTATATGAAAAAATATGTAGCAAAAACTGGAGGCTAAATGTTTACAATTGATAGATGTGGGTGAATGAAGGAGTGGAAGGAAAGCAGTGGGGATGACCAAAACTATGATGGATGAAAAAGACTTAGAGAAACCTACTACTTTTCAAGCTAATTTAAATAATGTAACTCATAAAAAGTAAGGTTAAACAGAGGTACCCTATGTGGGTAGACAATAGTACTCTGAAAAGACATAGGTTATTAGCAAAATCTCATTGCCAGGTATGAGATATATCTGCACCAGTTCATGATGCATAATCAGCAATGATATAAATGAGAAATTTGTGTAAAAAACTTTTTCTCATCAATGCCATGGGCCAACTTCTTATGAATTACTAGATAAATTACTCACATTTCTCGGTTTCATGCTGGGCACAATCTAGAGCTTTAATATCTCCAGGTTGCCTCCTAACTTGGAAAATATATGTATGAACATCAGGTGATGTTATGCTTTTGTCCTTTAGATTCTAAAGATTAAATGTTCCAGGAAACATTGGCCTTCCCTAAATAATAATTTTCATGATACACTTAATTATCTTTAATGGGTATGGCAGTTCCTCAGAAAGATTGGAATCATTCTACCTCAAGATACATTTATACTACTCTTAGGCATATACCCAAAAGATGCTTCCACGTATCACAAAGATATTTGCTCAACCATCTTCACTTCTGCTCTGTTCATAACAGCCAGAAACTGGAAACAACCGAGATGTCCCTCATCAGAAGAATAGACAAAGGAAATGTGTTAAGTTACAGAGTGGAGTATTACTTAGCCATTAAAAAAATTACATCATGAAATTTGCAGACAAATGAATGGAAGTAGAAAAAAATCATTCTGAGTGAAGTATCTCCAATTGAGAAAGACAAATGTGGTATATATTTGCTTATATGTGGATATTAGCAGTTAAGTCCCTGATAACCAAGGTACAATTCATTGAACCACAAACAGTAGACATAGAGCAAGGGACTAGAAATAACAGATAGATCTCATTAGGAGAGGGAAATAGAATAGAGAATTATGGGTGAATGAGGAGGGGTAGAACAGGAGGGTTAAGTGGGGAGCAGAAGAGGAAGGGGCCTATTGGAAGTAATAAGGGGAAAGACTGTTTTAATTAAAGGGCATCTAGGGGGCAACATGGAAGTGTAATACAGTAGAAACTACCTAAAATACATACATGTATAAAGATGATCTAAATGAAGTTGCCCAATAGTAGGGAAGACAGGGTCCCAACTGTCCATCTCTTGTTACCAAACAAGGCATCCAGCACATGAATTGGATTCTAACCAATGAAGTTTTGGGACAAAGGGGTCCAATTGAAATCCCCAAAAAACTTAGGCTGTTTTCAAGACAACACGTTGCTCTCCACAAACTGACAGCAGTGCCCCATTGCTAAAGACAATACACACACAACTCACTGAACAAAGAGTGATTGAGTTGGTGCCTACATAGAACCTTCACCTCTATGTTCTAATATCTATGGTGAAGGAAAAATTGCTGAATGCTACTAAAAGAGAAAAGTAAACACCAATCAAATTATACCCCCTTTGATTTACAATGCTGTCTTGCCTGTGTTTGCAAAATACACTAGGACAATGGTGGCACAAAGCTTGTGGGAATAACCAACCAATTACTGTTTGACACAATCCCACTTCATGAGATAGAACCCATAGCTGACATTGCTTGGATGACCAAGAACCAGAGACTAGGTAGCCCAGGGACACAGGGTAAAATCAAATATTACTGGTCAAAAAACGTAACAAATAAAATAAAAACTTAGAGATAAATGACTTAATGATCTGCTGTACTCAGATCAGTGCCTTGTCCAGCCATCATCAGGACATCTTCTGCCCTGAAGCAGATGGTAACATATAACATGTATATGTTCCCACAGACAGACATTTCACAGAGAACAAAAGACCTTGGAACATTCAACCTTAAATGGAATATCTCCACAAAAGTCCCCTCTTTCAGAGCTCAGGAAACTCTGAAGAAGAGAAGGAAGAAATAACGTAAGAGCCATAGGAGATGGAGGACACCCAGAAAACAATGCCCTCTAAATCAGCATGAGCAAAGTTCATAAGCATGCACAGAAACTGCAGCAACATGCTTAGAGCCTGCACCAGGCACCAGGTCTTTTGTGTGTTTATTATGCTTTCAGTTTAGTGCTTTTATGAGATTGCTAGGAAGGAGTGGGTCTCTGATTTTTGTGCCTTCTCTTAGTCTCTTTTCCTACTGTAGTCTTGTTGTGTTCAACTTTGATATGATCACTTTTGTTTTTTCTTATTATATTTTATTTTGTTATATATTAATGTTACCTCTTATGTAGGTCTGTTCCTTTCTAATGAGAGAGTGAAAAGTAAAAGAAAAAAAAAGGAGAAACATTCATGGAGAGAAATTAAATAAATAAATAAATAAATAAATAAATAAATAAATAAATAAATAACCCCTTTCCTCCGTAGTTACTTTCATCATGATCTTTGTCAACAACAGATTGTGAACTAATGTAGACACTGGCACCAGGATAGTGGGATGTCTCTGTGATAGACTTGACTATGTTGATTTGTGAAGGATTGTGGAATCAGCTTTAAGTTGGGCTAGAAGTAATAAGAGAATGATGAGTGGATGTTGTGGGAAATTGGAAGTTAGTATTAGGTTGAAAAAGGTGCAGATGAAGTCCTGGATTATGAAGTTTCTGAAGGAACCACAGACTCTCTCTCATGGCCATGCGTATGATATATATGAGTTAATAATACATGGTTTGTGGTCATGGTCATGGTGAAGAATTAGTTGTAATAAACAAAACACCAGTATCACTGAGATGAAACTTTTGCTTTACTTAGATACCTGGTGCTGATTAGGTAGGTCTAGAAAAAAATCAACTGTGATTAATAAGAGACCAGCATCATTTAGGTGAAGCTTTATGGAATATATTTGCTCAGGATTAGCACACAGATGTTATGGTCCTGATGGGGCCAAGGCTGCATCTCAAGTTGGTAGCTGAGCTTGGTAATGTATACCAGTCTTCAACATGTATGGCTTTGAAGGCATAAGAGCTGCAGTGATGAAGGGGTCATGGAGAGCAGCAGCTCAGGCTCAGCTGTAATCACCCAGGAGGGCATTCTTTGAAGGTATAGTCACAGTTTTAGGGGAAGCATTGTCAATTGAAGGGATCACAGAGAAGCTGAGGCTCAGCTCCGTGAGACAGAATTGGAGTCCAAAGAAATCTCAGAAGAGGCTACTGGTGAAAGTGCAGTCTCAGTGGCTGTGCAGATCCTGGGCGTGTTGGAGATGCCAGAATCAGACGGAACCAGACTGAGGCCAGAAGGCAAGCTGCACGTGCTGTAGACAGCAGAGCTGGAGAAGTGGAACTAGATAAGCCCTTTGGAGCCGAGAAGAGTGTAAGTAACCAACACTGGATTCAACCCTTTAGAACTGCTGGATTTGGGTTTTGTTTGGTTTTGAGTGTAACAATGTCCTCGCACTTTTCCCTTTTAGATGAAGAAAGTATTTAACCTTTTTTTTCTTTTAATTTTCAGGAATCCATAGTTAAGAGACATTGGAGTTATATAGAGATTCTCAGCTTCTAAAGTGTTAGCATTATTAAAGATTGTGGGACTTTTAAAATTGGGTGTGTTTTATATTGTGATATTAAAATTAATATGACAACTTGGAGTCAAATAAAAAAGAAGGATTATGATTTAATAGTGAATTGTTTCTGTGTCAAACTGACATGGGTGAATTATAGTTGGGTTTTTTGTTTGT
The DNA here is from genome assembly GCA_902168415.1 of Peromyscus melanophrys. Classification (NCBI taxonomy): domain Eukaryota; kingdom Metazoa; phylum Chordata; class Mammalia; order Rodentia; family Cricetidae; genus Peromyscus; species Peromyscus melanophrys. The sequence continues at coordinate 2,353 of CABHPR010104217.1, read as the reverse complement.
TTGTTTGTTTCTTTCACAATTTTAAGCAAGTTAGAATCATCTAGAAATCATCCACTGAGAAATTTCCTCCACCAGATGGGCTCTAGGCAATGCTATGGGGGCATTTAAAAATTTATGATTGACTTGGGGGGGGTCATAGACCACTGTAGGTAGTGCCACCTTTGGAAACTTAGCAAGCCTCAGGGAGAAAGCCAATAAGAAGCATTACTCCATGATCTCTGTTTCAGTTCCAGCCCAGGTGTTCTTTCATGAGGGGCTATAAGCAATAGCAAGAAACAAACCCTTTCCTCTCTGAGTTGCTTTTAGCCACGGTCTTTATCTCAGTAACAGAAAGCAAGCTAATGCACCCAATGCCCTGGTCTGCTCTCAACCTTCATCAGAGAAGCTATTTTTGTAGTGAGCAACAGTTAATGCAGATACTTGTAAGTGCTCCAGATGTTAAGAACATGTGACAAAGAGTGCTAGCCTTAAATAAGTCATCCATATTATCCCCAACTAAGACTCAGGAAACATCATAGATGGGGGCAATGGGACTAAAAACTGTATCGTGTGCATGAGTGCCAAGAAATGTTATCTTCTGGTCACATCATACGTCTGTTTATATGAAAGCAAATCACTGTTAGTTTTCTGGGCAAAATCAGGCCCTTGAGCCTTCCAGCATGCAGCAATGAGAGGCTAATGGGATCCCATTCTAGTTAAGGAGATATTGGCAATTGATGGCTACTGGAGAAGAAACAGTAATTTTTCTTCATGGTTTGTTCATCAGTGGAATGTCCCTATTCCTTAGTATAGCCCCATGCCCAAGCGCATATGGCAGCATTAATTGGAATTAGACAGTTCTCAGAAAAAAGAAGATAACAGGAAGTTGGAAAAACACACATTGTGGAAGTCCATGGAGAGTTGGAGGAAGAAACTGAAGGCAGTTTATATTAAAAAAAAAAGTACATTGTATACATGCATATGTTTCTGGAAAATAAATTTAAATATTATGAACTCAAAATAAAAGTATGTAGCATGAATCTTAAAAATCTTATTAATAAAATCAAACCTGAGGCCAGTTATTGGGGTGAACACTGGAAGGTCAGAGAGACAGAACAAGCCACAGCTATCTCGCCTCACCGAATCCTCAGCTGGTCTTGTTTCCTCAGACTGGATGCCCCGAGCCCTCATCCAGAATGGGTCTCAGGTGAACTGCTGCTAGAAGCCTGAAAGCTTAACCAGGCCAAATGCTTCTCCAGGCCAAATGCCTCTCCAGGGCAAATGCCTCTAGTTTCTGGTCCTCACGCCTTATATACCTTTCTGCTTTCTACCACCACTCCCTGGGTTTAAAGGTGTGGCTTTCTGGGATTAAAGGTGTGTATCACCGTGCCTGGCCGTTTCCAATGTGGCCTTGAACTCACAGAGATCCAGAGGGATTTCTGTCTCTACCACTGCCTAACCTCTATGTTTAATATTGTGGCTGTCCTGTTCTCTGACCCCAGATAAGTTTATTAGCATACACAATATTTTGGGGAACACAATACCCCCACATTTCCTCTCTTTTTGTCTAAAATTAAAAAAGCTTATAACTAATACAAGAAAAACTAT
>CABHPR010104216.1:25935-40635 GCA_902168415.1 Peromyscus melanophrys | reverse complement strand
GAGAGAGAGAGAGAGAGAGAGAGAGAGAGAGAGAGAGAGAGAGAGAGTCATGTCTCTCACATGAGCCTTTGAAACCTCAAAGCCCACCCCCAGTGATATACTTTCATACTTTCTCCAACAAGGCCACATGTCCACATGTCCTAATCCTTCCCGAAATAGTCCCACCAACTAGGGACCAAACATTCAAATATATGAGCCTATGTGAGCCATTCTCATTCAAACCCCATAGACCATAAGTAAAGTAGATTCAAAATGGAGCAAAACTGATAGCATAAGAACATTTCTTAATATCCAATGTTGCATTCCAAAGCATTGTGAAAGCCCATGCTACACTTGCCTATCTGTCCCCATACTACTGCCTCTACACCAGTCACGTTAGTTCATTCATTTGTAATACGGCAATGTATATTCAGATTCTGAATCACAGAAAAAGAAACAGATAAGAATTCAGAACTCATACACTGACTCATTGTAAGTGACGAATGGCAACGAAATGATGAACCCAATAAGGAGTTACACGTCTGTTAAACATTGATAAGAAAATGAAGCATATAAAGAAGTAGAAGATAAGAAGAGAAGGGAGACCATTCTGAACTTATTCATATATTATAGTCTATCAGCAATATCTGAGAACAAGATAACACAAAGCCTGTACGTAGAATGATTCAGATAATTTTGTAGAGAAGAAAGAATGAAGGATCTTTTAAAGTCAACATTCCTGTGAGACACTGTTATTAACATAGGACAAGAAAGGGAATGTTATGCATGCACAGGGAAAAAGAGTATGTGTCTTGAAAGAAAATGTCACTGAAGCTCCAAACAATATTAGTTGACAGCATTTGGTGTTCCTGGTTTCCCTCTGAGATAAAGAGACAAGAAGTCAATACGAACGTTAATTATGACTGGAGTGAACAATTTGTGGGAGGTGCTCCATCTAAATATCAGTGCCTCTTTGTTAGTGATACACAGCATCTAAGGTAAAGAGAACTATGCTCTCTTGCTATTGTAGCTATGAAAGATTATTTAAATATTTTTTAAAGTAAGTGAAGCTTCCCCTTTCTATTCTACACTGTCATCTTAGACATTGCAGTTTCCTTTCTCCTTAGCCAAGTACTCTCACCATTTCCCCCCCATATCAGATTGAGAGCATTAACAAAAGGAACCCAGGAATGAAACTGAAATAAATAGTTTCTATTGTTTCGCCTCTTCTTGCGTTGCATAAATATCAAGTCTGATTTATTCCCAATAGTGAGTATTCACAGTCGAGTCCCTCACAGTAATCCCAACCTGAATACAGTCCAGATTCATCAGAAGAATAATGGATACATACGTTACGGTATATTCATATAATGGGGTACAACATAACATGAAATGAGATAAATAATTTAATCTACTTTGAGGTATACAGCAGCTTTTAGGTAGAGTAAAAAGGCAGAAAATATAAAATAAAAAAGATATATCTCATATTTGTTTTGAGTAAAATCCAGACACATGTAAAATGCTTGTACTGTATATGTGGTTTTATTACAGAAGATTCAATAATACATCAAACTAGTTACTGCTGATAGAAGATAGAACAGTAAGTAGTAATTCCATGGGAAAGAAGGGATGGATAAGATAGGTGAAAAGTATTTACAAATCTTTGAAATATTCAACATCTTGATCTGGATAGTGTGTGGAAGGATGCAAAACTATTCAAATAACTATTAAATAATTATGAATGGAGTGTTTTACACACTTTGTGTGTGTGTGTGTGTGTGTGTGTGTGTGTGTGTGTGTGTGTGTGTACACATAAAGTTAGAATACCCTGGAGGCTGAAAACAATGTGTCGGCTGGCTCTGTGGCAAAAGTGTTAATTTTGGGAAACCCTGGTTTGAGCACTTTAAAAGAAAGACTGTTGTCCCCCGGAGCAGCTGAATCCTAAAATAAAAGAGGCTTCTGTAACCGACAATTGAGAGAACCATTCTGCATATATTAAGACATCACAGAGAGGAAAAACAAATAGTGGCTTCCATTATGAGCTCTGAATAAAGAGCCACAAGGGTGGAAGCTCCAAATGTGGCTTTCTCGCAATCTATCTGCTTTTCACATGGATGACTCTCCGTTGCAAGTAGCAGGGATTTATTTGTGCAACAGTTGAGAGTAATTCCTTTAAGAAATTCAGGGCAGCTAATAGGGAAATGTATGTAAAAAGTAATTACCAGGGCAAAGCAGAATACAAATAAGACATAGATAAAGGCAATGAAGACAGATAATTGCTATGATTGCACTTGAAATTTGATTCGGCGTCTCAGCAGCCAGTGAAGAGAGGAGAAGCTAATCAGATTTTTAATTCTCATTGTCAGGAAAGAATACAAATATCAGTCTCCCGAGGGAAATAAGTTTATCTGAAACTGAAAGTGTGTTAAAATCCATGCTAAGTGATACCCACTTTGTTCAACAAAATGATAAATTAGAGACCATTGGTTTAAAATGAAAGAGCAAATAGGCATGGATTCTGATAGTAAATTCATCAATTTGCAATGAAGAAACTCTAAACTTTCCTAAACGTCAGCATCCCTGCCTTTAAAACAACAAAGACAACAGTAACAACCATAGCCCCACAAAAGAGGTGCTCTGTGCTGTGTGTAGAGTTGATTCAACCCTCACTAGAACCTCATTAATTGGACCTAATCCCCATTTTATGGATGATTGAATTAGGGATCAGAAAGGCTGTTTGGCCTAACCTCTGTAGTAAAAGAATTATAATAATTATTTCCCACCTCTTGTTATCAACTGAAAAAATAGATTTTTAAAATGGGAGAGGTAAGAGTGAGAAAACAATAGTTGTTGAAAACCAGGAAAATACATTTAGAGCGCTTTTGATAAGAATAAACCATAATAAGTGGAAAATTAATGAAATATGAGTTTTCTTAATGTCACAAATCAGCAAGCAGTAAGTTGATCTTGCTGAAGGTATAAAGTGGAGACAATGATGGGGCAGAGGCCTTGGAAAGAAACCCTGATGGAAATGAGTGTTATCGTCAGGTCAAATACAAGAATTTGTGGTCTAAAACATCTTTCATATTTGTAAGGTGATGGCAATAATTTTTTATAAATAGAGAATTTTTTATAAAAAGGGAAACTGGCTCATTCAAAACCCAATTCACTAAGCAACCAGGAGGGGATGTGGTCCAGTGTACAGCTTGGGAGGTTGATCTTTAGCAAGAGTAGACATGCTGTTTATAGAATGGCTACAGTAACAAAGTGTGATGAAGTAATGTATAATTAGCTGTTCCTTAACTGCCTTTTCTTTTTCCATCATTTTTGTTTGTTTATTTGTTTAAATATTTTTATTTGTTTTACATACTAACCACAGTTCCCCCTCCCTCTTGTCCTCCTGCTCTTCCCTCTTCCCCTCCCCCCTCCCCCATCTAATCCCCAGAAAGGGTAAGGTCTCACATGGGGAGTCAACAAAGTCTGACACATCAAGTTGAGGCAGGACCAAGTCCCTCCTTGTTGCATTAAGGCTGAGCAAGACATCCCACCATAGCGAATGGGCTCCAAAAAGCCACCTCATGTGCCAGGGATAGTTCCTGGTCCCATTGCCAGGGGCCCCACAAACCGACCAAGCCACACAACTGTATGCAGAGGGCCTAGTTCAGTCTCATGAAGGCTCTTCAGCTGTCAGTTCAGAGTCCGTGAGGTCCCACGAGCTTAGGTCAGCTGTCTCTGTGGGTTTCCCCATCATGATCTTGACCCCCTTTGCTCATGTAATCCCTCCTCCCTCTCTTCTTCTGGACTCCTGGAGCTTGGCCAAGTGCTTAGCTGTGACTCTTCTCCATCCTTTCTTATGTGTTTGCAAGTGAAGATCTTTCTAAAGTAGGACTCGACCCACTTTGCTCAACTAGGTTTGACCAGTTGTGTGAATTCTTTTTGATGATGGTTGGTTTAGGAGTGATATGACACCAATGCTTAGATATGGAAGAAAGTTTGATTTTGAAGAGGTTTGTTTTCTTCCTTAATTAAAAGAGACTCATGAAAACCTGCTTCTATGTATGTTTTGAAGCATTAGTATGTGCTGGAGCTGTGGTAGTGATCCTCTTTTTAAACTTTCTTTTTATTCAATCTTTGTGTCTTTCACACCATGCATCTCAGTCTCATTCATTTCCTATTCCTGCCCAAACATCCTCTGCCCTTGCAGCCCCTCCCCCAATAAAATTTGAGAGAAAAAAGGAAAAGGAAAAGAAAAAAAGGGGGGGGGAATCTTTTCACGGAAGCTGTAGTGTGACATAGGGAGTCACTTAGTGAACCCTCTTGTCCATATATCTTTACTTGCAAGTGTTCACCGAAGAGAGCCATTGGTCTGGTTTGAGACATCTGGTTATTGCCACACTATCAATGTTGGACCCTCACTGGGACTCCTCTTTGTTATCCTGCCATTGTCCTGTGTCATGGAGATCTTGCAGCTTTGGGTTTTCAGGACTGGTCCCTTCATGTGCTCCAGCAGATCACAGATGGGGTGGCTACTGAGGTAGGCCAACACCCTGTTTCTGGGCCTGGGTAGTTGCAGGTTGGTCAGCCAGCTAGCTCTCCCTTGTCCTCACCACCAGGAGCTCTCCTGCATTGTATAGGTAAGTTCATCCTTTGCAGCAATGAGCAAAGGCGCATGAGGCGAGTGGGAGGGGAGTTCATGTCCTTAGTGTGAGATCTCTCATACCTACACCTTCAGGGCTAGCTCTACTGTGTTGCCTAGGTGTGGCATAGAGGCCACTCTCCAGAGTGCTACAGTAGATAAAGGCAGGTCTAGATCTCCTAGTCTAATAACCTAAGGACCAGCTCTACCAACTGCCTGGGAGGGGGCAGCGGCAGGTGGGGGGATCTTAAGGTCAAGAGAATTGTACAAAAGACACTCATAGAACCATATAGCTAATGGATACCAAAACACATATTTCTCATTTTCTTTGATGTAATATTAAAAACCTTGTTTCAGGCCAGGCGGTGGTGGCACAAGCCTTTAATCCCAGCACTCAGGAGGCAAAGGCAAGCAGATCTCTGTGAGTTCGAGGCCAGCCTGGTCTACAGAGCGAGATCCAGGAAAGGCGCAAAGCTACACAGAGTAAACTCTGTCTCAAAAAAAAAAAAAATACTTGTTTCAGACTCAATTTTAGTAGTGTACCTGCTTCTTGATGCCAAAATGGATCTAACTGGTTCAAAAAGCATGTATGTACAAATGGAAGTGAGAGATTTAATAATCAAAAAGACAAGTCCATTCATCATGATGGCTTAACAAAGGAGCGAGCATAGATTTTACTGTCAGAGGAGAATGAGAGAGTTTCAGCTGCTTGAGAGAGAGAAAGGCCGTGGAAGAGCCATCATGATGAGTGGGCATGTAAGTTCAGTAGATACATACAAGCTCAGAGCTTAGCGCTCCTGAGAGCCCACTGAAGACGGGAGGCTGTAAATCAAAGGTGAAGCACTGTCAGCACACTTGTGCTTTCTCTGCAGGTATGCTCAGCTATCTAAGTGCTTTCAGTAAGCAGAATGAGGTGCTTAATCAGGGCTGGCATTTTGCCAGTCACATTTTTAAAGCACTAGAACGAGGTAAAGAAGTTGAGGGCTTCTACGTGGGAGTGGCTAAAGTGATTAATCATAGAGGCTAACGTGGGTAAAGAAAAATTGAGATAAAGATCAGGCAGATGGCAGCGAAGACCAGATTAGGTCAAAGGACTGGATGCTTCATCAGAAACAAAAGAACTGTTAAGGAGAAACTAACACAGATTGGAAAGAGAACATGGTGTCGTGAGAATACCATGCTTAGCTATGAAATTTGGGGGAGGTTAAGTATTGGACACATCAATAAAATAGAAACTGAAGTCATATAGAATAGGCTAAGCATGAAGTCAGTAAGAAAATGAGATGAGAAGAACATTGGAGACGATATGTGACTTTATGACTTATTATGTAATTACATAACCAGTGAGCTGAGATGCAAACAGTCCTTCCACTAGGCTTGGCATTTCAGGATAGGACGGAGAAGTCGGTTACAACTAGTAATGAGAAAAAAAGAAGACAGTGTCATCCCCTCCAGATCTGATGGTGTGGGTGATGGGTGTTGTTGTACTTCAGCGAAACAAAACACAACAGATATATCATTCATATCAATGGGCACTGGGTATGTGTATCTGCCTCTACCATTGTATGTGTATCTGTCTGCTATCTAGTTAGTGGTTATATAAAAGAGTATAAAAATACATGTGAGGGTATACATAAGTGTGACTCACATAATCACTTATTACTAGGAGGAGAATGTTCAAAAAGAGAAATGTTCTAGTTTTACAATATTATTATACACATTAAGCATATTTAATAATAATAAAAACTTTTGTAACCCCCAATTACATCAAGAACATTGCCAGTCTTCCATAATTTCTGTCTTCATCACAACACTATCCTCAGAAAGTAAGGACACTCTTAACTTTTATGGCAATCTTTTCCCTGTATTCTTCATAGTTGTATCACCAGCTTGCTTCTCTCCAGTCTGCAGACACTGTGGCTTTGCAGATTTGATTACCATTTAGGTATGTTTTTTGTTGTCACTGTTATTTTAAAGTTAATTTTGATCTACAGACTTCCCATTTATGCTTTTGTCTTTAAAATTTATTTATCAAGGAACCTTAATCATTTGAACTGTAACATTTCTCAGAGACTGGATTCTTCTGAATTCACACTCATGATAAAAACTTGAACATTCTCTTGGTGAATTTCGGCAAATTGACAGGCAAATGTAGAGACTTAAGTGGATCTGTGTTGAGTCTCATTGAAAAGAGTATACGCAAGCATATTGATTTCTTTCCCATAGAGGCACATAATATGTGGTTGCTTCTCTTTCAGTGAAGTTGATAGCTGTTGACACTCAATATCAAGATTTATAAACACATTGAGGATTGAAAATTAATGATATTTTATCCCTTAGGTTTATATTAAATATTATTTTAAGGAGGAATTATTTTGCCTACTCTTTAATTACTCCATGGTACAAAATTTAAAACCCATTTAATTACCCTTATTTATCTGTATGAAATATACTATATTAGTGGGATTAAGGTAACTTTATATAGCATTCAAAGCAAAGCACAAATTGTCTGATCTTTGGCCAGTAGGATCTTCATTAGACAGTCTTGTTTTGGCAAAATTAAGTATTTATGCGTGTCTGCTTGTTTATGCATCTGTGGCGTGGTGGTGGTGGTGGTGGTGTGTGCACACACACATGTGTGGGGAGGCCAGAGGTCAACTTCAGCTACTAGCTACCTTATTTGGGAGAGACAGGGTTTCTCACTGATATGGGCACATTGATTATGCTACGTTGGCTGGCCAGAAATGCCTAGGGTGCTATCTGTTTCCATCTCTCTAGTGCTGGGATTACAAGTACACATCACAGTGTCTGGTCTTTTTACATGGCTTCTGGGGAATGGACTCAGGTCATCGTGTTTGCACAGCAAACACTTACTGACTGACCTATGTCCCTGCCCCCAAAACTAACATAATTTAACCAATGACTCTAATTGTCTTTGCTAGCTCCATGGCCAGTTGGTATAACATGGTGTTGCACACTTAGCTGGGTCATACATTTTTCCAAGCAGTTGTAATATTTTGCTCAGAAATAGAATTTCAAGATTACATGTTGGTATTGGAATATAGAGAGACTCACTGTAATAGTTTTATTCCTTGTTTCAGGGCAAGGTAAATTTTACATTCACACGATGTATGTATATTGTATTGTTTTTGCAATGACAGATACATTGTGCAATGTGATGTTTCAAACCACTTGGTATCAGAAACCCTTCTCACTGCTGTGACAGAATAGCTGGCAAAATAAACTCCAGGAAAGTTTTGTTGTTGCTTAGAGTTTGTGTGGTGGTATTGTATTCCCCAAAATACTGTGCACTCTAATAAACTTACCTGGGGTCAGAGACAGAACAGCCACAATATTAAACATAGAGGTTAGGCAGTGGTAGCACACGCCTTTAATCCTAGCATTCCAGAGGCAGAAATCCATCTGTTCAAGGATACAGCCAAGCATGGTGACTCACGCCTTTAATCTCAGAAAGCGAGCCTTTAATCCCAGGGAGTGGTGGTAGAAAGCAAAAAGGTATATAAGGCATGAGGACCAGAAACTAGAAGCATTTGGCTGTTTAAGTGTTCAGGCTTCTAGCAACACAGTTCAGCTGAGACCCATTCTGGATGAGGACTCAGAGGCCTCCAGTCTGAGGAAACAAGACCAGCTGAGGATCCGGCAAGGTGAGGTAGCTGTGGCTTGTTCTGGTTCTCTGATCTTCCAGTTCACCCCAATACCTGGCTCAGGTTTGATTTTATTAATAAGACTCTTTAAGATTCATGCTACAAGTTTGAGCTTGCACTCCACCATAGTGGGGGAGTCATGACTACAGAGTCAAGGCATCTAGTTCTACAGCCAAGAAGCAGAGAGACCAGCGATGACACCTAGCTCACTTCTCCTTTTTATTCAGTCCAGACCGCCAGTCTATGGAATGTTGCCACCTGTAACTAGAAGTAGTCTCCCACTTCAGTTACCACAATCTAAACACTCCCTCACAGACATGCCCAGAGGTCTGTCTCCTAGGCGATTCTAACTCCCATCAAGTTGACCATCAGGGTTAACTATCAGCACATGTACACACTGTGGAATGATTAAGAAAAACTAACAAACAGGTGAATTTTCCTCAGTTATCACTTTGGGATGGGGATGATTGCTCATTATGTATCACTTTTGAGTTAAATCTTGTCATTTGTACATGGATAAACATGGGGGATATCATATTGAGAGAAATACCTAGTCAAAAACAATTACCTGTGTTTTCACTCATAATGTGAGATTTTAAAAGTTGTTCGCAGAAGCAGTAGAGAATAGAATTATCACCAGGACTGGCAGCTGGGAGGAATACATACATTGGAAAAAAGCGGTAAAAGGTTCGGACTTACAGATGCACAGGGGACTCTGTTCAAGAAGGCATTTACCCAGCATGGTAATGAGTGCTAATGGTAAATAGGCATATTATATCTTTTTACTTTGCTTCACTGCTCATTAAAAATGCTGCTTTTAAAAAGCACTTTCAAAGTTTAGGGTACCCCTGAGTCTAGCAAGTCTGTAGGCAACATGTTTCCGATAGCACATGCTTGTTTTGTGTTCCTCTGACACTTTGGTAATTCTAAGAGAATTTCCAGATCTTTCATTATTATGTATCTTTGTTACAGTGGACTGAAGTAGCAGTATTTGATGTTACCAGTTGTTAGTTGTTTTGGAGCTCCAAAAACCATGACATATAAAATGGAAAACTCCATACGTAAATGCATGTATTTTGTATCACAACCCATCTATTCCCTCTCGAACCTCTTTATTCCCCTAGATACAGTGATATTGAAACTAGGCTAGTTAATGAGCCTACTATGGCCTCTGCCTGATAAAGTGAGACAAAGACGCCCATGTCTTTCACTTTAAGTCAAAAGCTTGCAATGATTCATTGAGAAAGGTATATGATAAACCAATGGCCTAGCTGAAGGCCCAAAGCTAGGCTTCTGTGCTACAGAGTTAGCCAAGCTGTCCATACAGAGCTATTCCATTGAACACACAAACGAGAAGTAAAACAGCTTTATTGCTCACAGGAGAGGTCTAGATGGAAGATCAAATCAGCCCCAATATTTCTGTAATGCAAAGCCTAGTCCAGAGCAATGCCCTCACTCTACTTCAATCTAAGAAGCCTGAGAGTGAAGTGAGGAAAAGCTGCTGGAGGCAACTGTGAAGCCAGAATGGTTGGTTCCTCAGATGTGTAGAGAAAAATCCTTCCTATAATAAACGTGCTAATCAACAGGTGTTTTTGTTGAAACTGCAGGAAGTTGACTGGGAAATTTAATTAAGAGCACTGGCGAAAGAGACTACAAAAATCAATGATTCTCACTGTGAAGGAAAATTCTATATTGAAAAGAGGTTATATGATTAACTTTCATAACTTGAGAAAAAATTCAAACTTCCAAGAGACAGGTTGACTCTGTTACAGTCTAATGTGCTAATGTGGTTGGTAACTGCTCAGACTATGGTCTGTAAATGCATCCACAGTGTAGATGACAGCTGATCTACTCACAGCATGCTTTACCAAAACTCACCAGCCAGAAAAAAGAAAACCAAAGCCCAAACCAAAAAACAGTCTTTCAAAACATAACTGTACACTGGCAGTGTCTGTATATCCAAGAGCTCTGATGGAGATGTATACTGAGATTAACACAACTTCCATTCTGCAGCAGAGGGATAAGTGAGTAATTTCAATTCCCAAGTCTTATTTTTAAGTAATATATTTCCCAAGGCTATAACTGCCATAGACAGTGATTCTTCTGTTAGATTTGGTCAAGGTCAATTGAAAACTTTCTGCAAAGGAAATCGCCATGGTAGATGCTATCAAGAAAACTCGTGATTCATTCAGGAGCTGAGGGGTTTGGGTGAGGATGGTTCCAAGTCTCATGGATGACTGTGAGGAGTTTAAAATTTCAGTGGAGGAAGCCATGGGTGTATTAGACATAGAAGGGGAATTACAATAGGAAAGGAACCTGAAAATATGTTGGAATTTGTAAGATATTTTGGTGAAAAGTTAACAAATGAGAATGTGTTTCTTGTATGTGATCATAGAAACTGATTTCTTTTACATTTATTTTTCTTTATGAACATGCCTGTGTGTTTGTGTCTGAGTGGCAACATGTGTACTGAGTCTGCACAGGCTTAGGGCACTCCATAATCTCTCTTTAGTTCTCCTTTGGAATTCTTTGTGCAAGTCAATATACAATTAGCATCCATCATAAATTCTTATATCAATGTCTTCCTAGTCATTATCCATCTAACCCTTCCATTTTAATAGATTTTTTTAAGAGACATGAATAAAATTCCCTGGGATTTTACATTTCAATAGTAGTTTATCGAATGCCTTTATGTGGAAAAGTCAGTTTTTCTAGGAAACCTGCACTTCACATGTTCATTTTCTCATGGCTTCAGTATTTTAATAGACAATTCACTTTTCTTTTGGTTTACATCATTGATACACAAATTCTCCAATGGTATATATTTTGTTAAATGCACCTGCTGTATTCCAGTACTTATTCTGTATATGTGCTTAATTTTATTTTCCTTCAGAGATTTTCCATTGTGCACAGGTTGGCTTTTCCTTGTTCATTTCTTTTTTAGTTGACATTGTATTGTTTTATTTCTTCTTTGATTTTTATATTTTAATCTTCCATTTCATAATTTGTGCCTTCATTCTCACTCATATTGTGCATAATGTATATTACATAATTACCTATTATATTGCATTTTATTATTTTTCATAAATTTCATTTCATTATTTTTAATTTGTAAATAGTAATTTTAATCTGCTTCACCCTTAACTTATAGCCTAGTCTTTTTCTATTTTTATCAAAGCTTTTCCTATATTTTTGCAGCATTTTAGATTGCCTCATATCTCACTTAGAAACAAAAGATGAATTTTGCACATTTTTTATGAGCATGTATTTCTGGTATGCTTTCATTTTCTGTAGATACCATTCTGCTTCTTAATTACAATAAAACTTTTGGAATTTAAAATGATTTTTATTGTCATGCTAAATTTATTTTTCTCACTTTTATATGAAATTATTTTGTTAGCCCTTTTAAATCTGACCTTGATCTTCCATTTATCTATCTGTCTATCTATCTATCTATCTATCTATCTATCTATCTATCTATCTACATACCTATGTATTTATTTATTAGACAAAGTCTCACCATGTAATACTGGTTCACCTGGAACTTACTATATAGACCAGGTTGACCTTGAACTCTCAGATCTCTGCCTCTCTTTTCAAGTGCTAGGATCATTAATGCTATTTCATTGGTTTAAGAATATCTATAGAAGCTCTAGACAAACGCGAATGTGTTTGCCCCAAAGGTTGTATGACTAGAGACCAAAAGTAGAGGAGTTAGTTAATTACACTAATCTTCCAGAATACCACTGGGTCACTTAAATAACAGATTATTAAAAAAAAATCATAGCTCCAAAGACTAGAAGTCTAATATCAAGCCACTAGCAAGATAGGCTCCTTCTGTGATCACTTGCCTTGGCTTGCCCCTGCACCTTCATGCTGTGTGCTCACAGTACTTCATATTGGTGATGTGTCAAGGAGAGATCTCTTTCTTTTTGAAGGCAGCCCATCCTATTAGCTTATGACTCAGTCCTTATTATTCCCTTAACTTAATCATATCTTGAAAGACTTATCTCCAAATGCAATCTCCTTGATGGTTAAGGATTCCACATAGGAATTTTGTGGACCCAATCCAGCCCCTAATATTAATATGACTAAATAAAAGACTCACTGCACGTAACGCAACAAAAACATCCACCTAGATGGGGTGCATGGGATGGAGGAGACACTGCTCAGTCTGTCAGGCTTGTAGAATGGGGTCCTGAGGACTCTGGTTTCAGATATTGGAGGCTCCAGAATATCATTGATCAGAGTCCCATTTGCTTGCAGTGAGTATGGAATCTAATTTTTGCTGTTATTGAGGTTACTGAGCAGGGACAATCCCATCTTCAGACAGTGGCAGAAGCAGGGTTTTCTCTAAAAACCCGCATGGTTATGACCAGTGCTGTTCCCAGTGCATTCCCTCTCCCTCCATCATCTCTACAAATGCTTTATTTCTTTTTGTCTGAGTGCAGATGCTATTCAGGAGCCCAAGCTTCCGTTCTGACTGGATTCCATAGAGTAGTTTTAGAGGTATTTTGAGGTTTCCGTTTCTGTAACGCTGGGACTAAATGAAAGAGGCTTCCTTAGGAATACAAATTTCTCAAAATTGATTGAACAAAAATGAAAGAATGTCGAAACGATTTCTCCTCTGCAGGGTGAATACCGCAAGTAATAAAAATAGCGCAGGATGTATTATTCTCAGGAATGTTTCACGAAATTGGCATCCATATCCACTGGTGTTTTAAGAATTGTCAACCTGAAATGTGGTTGTAAGAATTAGATGGACTCATAAACACAGCAGAGTGAGCAATGCCTGGATATTAGTTTTTCTACTATAAAGTTTGCATCAAAATGATAACCGAGAAAACTGAACAGAATGACATCATTTGTCCCCTGTGACTAATACTGGAGTGACTGACTGTAGAACAAGCCAAATGAAACATTCCAAAAGAAGGGGTTCTTGTCATTTTCATTAAAATGTGTGTTTTAGTAAATTCAGAGAAAGATCAGCAGAGAAACTTGGTTTTATCCTCAGTTGTATTATAACTTTTGATTACAGCTTGATTTCCTGAATAAAATCCATGGCAATAGTAGACTTATTCCATTTATAGATGATAAAATTTTTAGAAAGCCTTGCAGACAGAGATTCTAATAACTATTCATTATTTCTAAAAAAGTATTAAGGGTATGTGACATTTTCAAATTATGGAAATTGTTATCAAAATTATTTTTATACAGTGGATGGTATGCCACACATAGTTCTCATATACACCAATATAAAGGCTGAGTACTGGCCAGTTAACTGGCTGGGCATGAACATTCTGCTCAACAAAGATGATAAAAAGACTAACGTGCTTGGGGATATTCATGAGAAACTCAGTGAGTTGGCAGTATGTATTAGCAGACAAACAAAGACATAAAGGACAAAAAAAAAAAAAAAACAGAAGAAGACATAAATCAACAAAAGTCATGCAGAAATAGGGAAGACAAGTCAGATAAAAGCACACACATACACACGCGTGAGACTGTGAGCACCTTCAATAGAAGAGAATTTATTCAACAGTGAAAATAGTATCTGAAGATCAAATTAGTCAGCCTGTAGCATGAATCTTAAATGGTCTTATTAATAAAAACAACCTGGAGCCAGGTATTGGGTTAAAGTTGGAAGATCAGAGAAGCAGAACTAGTCACAGCCATCTCACCTCGCCAATTCCTCAGCTGATCCTGTTTCCTCAGACTGGAAGCCTCTGTGTCCTCATATCCGAATTGATCTCAGCTGAACTGCTTCTCAAAAGCCTAAAGCTTAACCAGCTCTAGTTCCTCATCCTCACGCCTTAAATATCTTTCTGCTTCTGCCGCCACTTCCTGGGATTAAAGGCTCACTTCCTGGGATTAAAGGCATGAGTCACCATGTCTGGCTGTTTCCAGTGTGGCCTTGAACTCACAGAGATCCTGATGGATCTTTGCCTCCCAAGTGATAGGATTAAAGGCCTGTGTGTCACCATTTTCTGGCCTCTATATCTAGTGGCTGTTCTGTTCTCTGACCCCAGATAAGTTTATCAGGGTGCACAATATTTTGGGGAACACAATATCACCACATCAGCCTTGGTAAATTCATGCTGCAGTAACAAACTTAATTTTTGTTGTTGTTTCATTATGCAACCCAGGTTGGATTTACACTTGAGTTCTTCCTTTGTCTTTTGAGTACTGAGAATATAGTCATGTGTCACTAGAAGCAGATTTCAAACTCAAAATTCTAATCTACCCACCAAACAAATATTAATCTGGGCAGGGTCACACAGGTCCATGCTATCCAGGAGAGTAAAGAAGCAGTCAGGTTCAGTGCTTGCCTGGGCTGCAAAGTGAATTCAAGGCCAGCATGGGCAATATAGTAAGGTGCTTCTCTCTCTCTCTCTCTCTCTCTCTCTCTCTCTCTCTCTC
>CABHPR010104216.1:0-25835 GCA_902168415.1 Peromyscus melanophrys | reverse complement strand
TGTGTGTGTGTGTGTGTGTGTGTGTGTGTGTGTGTATGTGTATCAGCTCCAACTCATGTTACATACAATATGACTCAGTGGTTCCCTTGTTCTGTTCCAGTGTTCAGGCTGAAATGAAACCTCAATCAGCACATGACTTCCACAACTGAGGGCTGAGAGAGGCACATTTAAAGATGTTTTGAGAAAAATCATTTGGCACCTTTTGTGCATATATGATCCAAATTGGGAAAAATAAAGTCATACAATTGAGATGATGTAAATAATGGAAATATTATTTCATAGGAATGGATCACAAATAACTTGAAACAGTATGATTGACCACTGCTAGCATAATTGCAGAGCCATAAAGAAGGAAGAAATTATACCTACTGGTAGTGCCTCTGATTTGAAGGACTCCCCAGTCTCAAGACTTGGCATGGTGATTGCTATGACTCTTGAGCGTCTGTCTAATCCCTTTGCATTACTCCCAGTTGGATGAAACACAGTCATTGTATGGGTATTGAAAGTTGAAAAGGACTTCTGACAATTCTAGTAGCATTTCTGGCTGAAGAGGCTGGCGGAGGTGGGCAGTCTGCACATAAATGTTTAAGTACTAAATCCCAAGAATTCTCATCTGTCTGACTACAGGTTCCAATTTTTATAAGCAAAATTGACATTTTTCACCTAGCAAGGACACATTTAGTTTAAAAAACAGATTATGATTTTAGTAGAAAATATCTACAAATCACTCAGCTATATTAATATTTGTTTGTTCCTATGGGGCGTAGGAACTCATGCTTTGTCAATCTGGTTACCTTTTAATTTACCCAGTCAATGCAGTTCAATGAGCAATCTACATCCTGTAAAAATCACAATCTTTCCATACTTTTAGAACTAGTAAAACATTTACTTTGTGTTCAGATAATATGAAAATGATCATTTGGCATTGACCAGATCCATATATATCAGTAGTTTTCAACCTTCCTAATGCTACAATCCTTTAATACAGTTCCTCATGTTGTGGTGACCCTCAACCATACAATTATTTTGTTGTTACTTCATAACTGTAATTTTGCTACTGTTATGAATCAGAATGTAAATATCTGATATGCAGGATACTTAATATGTGACCCACAGACTGAGAATCACTGGTGTATATGGTTCTATATGAGTATTTATAACATCTTGAAAATATTAGCATTAATATTACTCAATTTGGTGCTGATGTGAACATAGAATAAGCAGTTCAACTGCTTCAAAGTTAAAGGTAATAAAATCTAAATGACTATTAATTAAGTGTATCATGGAAAGATACCAAATGCTATGACAAAATTTAAGAATCTAATTCAAAAATTAATGAGTGTTATAACTTCTTAGATAAAAGAATCTCTCTGTAATACTATAAAGAATGTTTTCCCTTGAGGTTGGCTCGGCAGAGGAGTCTCCCTTTAATGCTTCTCTGTCTATTAGGAACGAAGAGCTAACTGGCTGCAAATGTAGATCTTGTGAAATCTACCAAGATACTTTTATTCTGTACCACTTAAAATTCACAGTTTACAAAGACTTTATAATCCAATTTTCTGTTATTGCATCAACATCAGTAAACACAACATCCATTTCAGGACACAAGTCCATGTAAACATGTAGGATTAAACAGCAATAAACAGAATAACTCAGAAAACACATATTCACCAATCTCTTCCTTTTTTATCTCTAACTGTTCTATGAGTGTGTTAGACCTATTATCATAAAAGAGTAACTTTTGTTCAATCATTTCATTGAAACAGAATATTTTTTTCTGAATGAATGTGAAACTGTTCCCTCATCACACATTCTCCATTCATCCAGTGAAGAAAAAAAGGCAATGGAAGAAAATGCACAGCGAATCCTGAATCGTAATTGCAAGACAGGCTATGCATTAGCACAGAACAAATTCTGTGTTGATTTAAATCAAACTGGAATAACGGACAACAGGGCCTCTAACATTTTCAGTGTGCAAACAAATATTCTGTAGCTTTGTTAAAACATGCAGGTTCTGACTCAAGGGAAATTCTTAATTTCTAACAGCTACTAAGTAATGGTGATGTTGGACCCACAAATAGTCGGCGCTCAAGCCAGTAAGATGTACGTCAGAAGAACAGCACGGTGGACTATAGAAAGTATTCTAGATCACCATTGGGCCAAAGAGCATTCTACTTGTAGACGACTTACTGGGCATACATCATTGTGCACCAGCCGCCCCCCCAGAGGGGGCACGAATCTCAGTAAGGTCAAATGGCAGGCCTGTTTGTACTGCCTGCCTTTATGTTAATTTTGTCTTGATTTCACCTCAAAGCTTCTTCTCTGAAGGCCTGACTGCATCCCGCAGGAGTACTTGTCTCTGATCGCAGGAGGAGGTTTCTAATTCTTTCATAAGGCACTTCCAGGGACCAAAGGGATTGTGGCGGATGAGTTCTTTGGGGGAATCACATTTAGCCTCTGATCTCTACCCATGCTGCCTGCAGATGAAACAGGAAGCAGAGTCACAGAAAAGTCCTAGAGGGATCCCTAAGATTAAACAAGTGGACCAAAGGTGACTAATTTTTAGGATGGTTGATCTGTGACCCATTTAAGGTGAGTATGATTTTTTTCAGTTCACAGAGTGGTGAAAAAGGGGGTCTGTGGTCAGATTACACACAATCCAGCACTTAAGACCACAAACATCACCAAGACATCCCTCAGAAACAAGCATACATCTCTCTAACAGTGATTTATAGCCTAATGGCGATGCTTCTGAACATTTTTTCCTCTCTCAGGCTAGATATTAGATGCTTTCATTATTTAAAAAAAGTGCTTATGTCCATAGTACATCTGAGAAACTCTCCATTAGGCTGTCTGTTATTTGCTTCTCCTCTGTCTGCTGAGAAAGTAAGCATTAATTGTGGCCTGAGTGCTAGCTTTCATGTTAATGCTCATCAAATGCATTATTAAGTCATCCTTTGATAATGCAAATCACATAAATGCAAAGATTAAATCATCCCTTTCCATTTGTCAAAAATGTAAGTAAAATGAATTTGATGATGGAAATAAGTCTTTCAATTCACTGTATCAAAGTATAGAGGATGAATTTTCCTTCTTTAATGTTTACATTTATTTGCTAAAATTACAAAAATGTGGTTTTAAATCCATAATGGAAGTGATAAATCATTTCAAATATGCAGGGAAAGAAAGCTTTGTTATTAATTTTGTTTTTTAATTATGACACTGATAAAAATATTTTGAAACAACTTCACATTTTCCTTCATGAGATGCTGCCCAAACACCCATGAATCCGTACCTTACTACATTAGAAACAGAAGATTTTGGCAAACAACAACAAAACAAAAGAAATGTATTTTATAGTAGCATCCTCTATGCTTGTCTGGAGTCAAGCACTGAATTTCAAACTGTTAATACTACCACAGCTATTTTCTGTGCTTTGCAATGTATTAAATTTATGATCTGACTTTTGTTATGCTTAACTATAATTCATAAAAGATCCTTTACCATGGTAATTGATAAATTAGAGCTTAAATTAGTTACTCTGGCATGAATAATTCCATCAGGACACCGTTAAGCCTCAAACCCTGGTATAAATGGCTGAGGAGCCTATTTAACATGTCGAAGCAGACTCTGGCCTCCAGATTCTTCTAGCATCCCTCAATCCCTGCCTGTTATAGGGCCCTCCTGGTCGGCATACCCTACCCCCTACCCAGGATCTGGGCTGCTCTTCTCTATATAATCCAGACATTTTGGTCACCTAGATTTTTTTTCATCTACCCTTTACCATCCTTCCCCTCCTGGTCAGCAGCTGTTCCCCACCTGCCTCTTCACATGGCTCAGGGTCATATCCACTCTGGACCCTCCCTATATCCCTGCTTCTGATTATGTTCTCCTTTTATCTACAATAAACTTTCTCTTCCACCATACCTGGAAGTAGTCATGTTCCTTTCCTCTTCAGGTCTCCTTTTCATTCAGTCACCAGATTCCCTGTGGAATACCAACATTGAAATTTACTGAGTTCTGACATATAGAAAAGATTTCACTAAATAATGCATCATACAGGATTCCAGCTTAGGTCACCTTTTATTATATATATGGAAAAAATGTTCTCCACTCTATGTTTCATCTGTCCTCTGTGCCCACAGAAATTGGCCCCACATTCCCACAGTCTATGGTACCCCAGAAGCCTGGGGATGGCAGTGAGTCAAGTGGACAGTAACATTCCGTGTATGTAAAATCAGTCACCTGCTCAGAGATACCTTCACAGCTGCACTGACAAGGAGTCAATGAGAAAGGAGTGTAAATGAAAGTTTGAACTCTCGTCTGGCATAAGAACATTCTTCAGCAATCTGATTACAGGACAAAGCCAGCTCAGGCACCCTC
The DNA here is from genome assembly GCA_902168415.1 of Peromyscus melanophrys. Lineage (NCBI taxonomy): Eukaryota > Metazoa > Chordata > Mammalia > Rodentia > Cricetidae > Peromyscus > Peromyscus melanophrys. Next base: position 21,452 of record CABHPR010104216.1, on the reverse strand, counting down.
TCCACTATTGCTAGGAGTTGGTCATCCTTGTGGATTTCTGGGAGTTTATGTGGCACCAGGTTTCTCCCCAACCCCAAAATGGCCCTCTCTATCAAGATATCTCTTTCATTACTCTTCCCTTCCATGCTGGCCCCAACTCCACCAACTGATCCTTCATGTTCCCATTCCCCATCCTCTCCTCCACCCCCCTGCCCCAGTTTACTCAGGAGATGTCATCTATTTCCCCTTCCCAGGGAAATCCATGCATCCTTCTTAGGGTCTCCCTTGTAACCTAGCTTCTCTGGGGCCTGGTTATCCTTTGTTTGGGAGTCTGCATGGAACTCACCTAGGCCCTCTGCATGTAGGTGACAGTTGTGTAGCTTGCTCTGTTTATGGGGCCCCTAGCACTGTGATCAGGACCTGTCCTTGGCACATGAGCTGGCTTTTAGAACCTATTCCCCAGGCTGGGATGCCTTGCCCAGTCTTGATGCAGGGGGAGGAGCTTGGTCCAGCCTTAACTTGATATGCCATGCTTTGTTGACTCCAATGGGAAGCCTGCCCCTTTGTGAATGGAGGAAGAGTGGATGAGGTGGGTGGTAGACAGGAGGTGGGGGGAAGTAATGGAAAGAGAGGAGGGAAAACTGTGGTTGGTATATGAAATAAATGAAAAACCTTAATTTACTAAAAGAACATTCTTCAGAGTGCAGAAAAAAGGCTTCTCTCCCTCTCATGCCATCACATTTCATCTGTCAGCACCAAATAGAAAGGCAAAGGAAAGAACAGTCCAACCTGGATAGCCTATCATGGGTTGTTTGCTCCTAAGAGATAATTATGAACTGACTATATGCTTGTACTTCTCTTAGCCTTGATGCAGGGAGAAGTTAAGGAACCAATCAAATTTAGAGAGCTGCTTTTTAATCAACGGGAGAAACAAATAGACCTGATAGTAAAAGTGTGTAATCTTTTCCCACAACGAGTTCTCACAAGTGGCTCTATGAGAAATTGTTTGTAATCTATAACTGAGTAGAAACCAAGAGGAAATCAAGCATTTGTGTGGAGGCTACAAGATAAGCTTCCAGAGTTGATTTTAGAAGATGGTTTTAGCCCTCCATAAGCTAGCTGAAACAAAACACACATGTGCTTTGCTGGCTCCCCTACCAAAGTAGTTCCTTAATTTTGGCCAGTTTACAAAATACAATGGCAGGTGTATATCACACACAAAGTTGGGGCATTCAGTCCACTGAGAAGAATCCCTTTGTCTTTGATGACAGTAAACAGAAAGCAGTTTCCATTACCCAATTCAAGGAATGTACTTACAAAATCAGCCAGTGGGTAATATTATCTGGTCAAATTGACTCAGTTTCTAGTACATTTCTAGCTAACCTGGACATTTTAAATAATAGAGAAGTGTTATTTAAATATAAATTATAATATTATAAATGAATTGTCAGTCATTAAAAAATGATGCAAAGGCAGTTCTCTTATTTATTTTTCTTTTATTATTTCCCTTTTATTGAAAATAGATTCTTTTCTCATACAGTAGATCCTGCTTACTGTTTTCCATCTCTCTATTCCTCCCAGTTCTTCCCCACCTCCCCTCCCATCTGGATCCACTCATCCATTCCCTGTCTGTCTTTCATTAGAAAAGAACAGGCTTTTCTAATAAATAACAATAAAACATAACATAACAAAATAAAATATAATAATATAAAACAAAACCTGTCATATCAAAGTTGGACAAGGCAAACCAACAGAAGGAAAAGATCCCAAGAAAAGGCACAAGAATCAGACACCAACTCAATCACATTGAGGAGTCTCATAAAAATAAACTGGAAGCTATAATATATGCAGAGGACCTAGTGCAGACCTGTGAATACCCTGTGATTGCTGCTTCCATCTCTGCAACTTCATATGAGCTTTGCTCATGTTAATTTAGAGGGCCTGTTTCCCTGGTGTTCTCCATCCCCTCTGGCTCTTAGACTCTGCCTTCTCTGCTGCAGGGTTCTCTGAGCTCTGAAGGAGGGATCTGATGGAGACATCCCATTTAGAGCTATGTGTTCTGAGGTCTCTGTTTTTGAGCAATATCTGGTTGTGGGTCTCTGTATTTGTTCTCATCAGCTGCAGGAGAAAGCTTCTCTGATGATGGTGGAATACTGTGAGTATAGAACTGATCTGTGAGTATAGCAGAATGCAGAATATCATTAGGAGTCATTTTATCACTGCTTTTTTTCTTTTTAGATTAATATTATTTGGTTTCATCCTAGGTCTCTGGACTTTCTAGTCTCTGGTTCTTGGTTACCCAAACAGAGTGAAGTATGGGTTCCATCTCCAGGAGTGGGACTTAAATCAAATCAGTTGTTGTGTTGTTGGTTGGTTACTCCCACAAGTTTCATGCCAACATTGCCTTAGCATATTTTGTAGGCAGGAAAACATTGTAAATCAAAGGGGTTGTGGCTGGGTTGGTGCTTACTTTTCTCATTTGGGAGCGTTCAGAGTACCTTCCCATACAAAAGACATTAGTGTACTGGGTAGTGTTATATCAATTTTACAAATTTTACACAAGCTAAAGTCGTCTAAAAGGAAGGAACTTCAACAGAAAATGCCTCCTGAAGATTGGGATATAGAAAGCCTACAGAGCATGCTCTTTATTAGGGACTGATGGGGGAGAGCCTAGTCCATTGTAAGTGGGTGCCATCCCTGAAGAGGTGGTCCTGGTATCTATAAGAAAGCAGGCTGAGCAAACAATGGGGAGCAAGCCAGTAAGCGGTATCCATCAATGCCTCTGCATGAGCTTCTGCCTCCAGGTTCCTGCCATCACTGGGTTCCTGCCCTCACTGTTTTTGATGGTGAAATGTTATATGAAACTATAAGGGAAATAAACACTTTCCTTCCTGAGTTGTTTTTGGTCATGCTGTTTCATCTCAGCAACAGAAACCCAAACTAAGACAGCAGGAATGAAGGTTCTGTGTAGGCAGGAGTGGGACCTCTCCATGCTCAGTGAGTGGTGTGGGTGTTGTCTTCAGCAATGACGACTTGCTGTCAGTTTGTGGAGAGCAACCTATTGCCTTGACAACAGCCTGGGTTGTTTGGGGATTCCCACAGGACCCCTTTGGCCAACAACTCAGTTGGATTTAACACTGTCTTGGTACTTGAAGCTTCATTTACTGACAAGAGATGGACAGTTGGGACTCCATTTCCCCCTTTATTTGGAGACTTCATTAGGATTGCATTCATCTATTTTAGGAAGTTTCCACTGCACTAGGTTTCTATAATACCCCTCAAATGCCATTTAATTTTAGCTGTCTCCCCCTGCATTCCCTCTCCTAACCCCCTTTTCCTTCCTCCACCCTTCCTGATCCTCCTGTTACCACCATTCCACTCCTAGTCCACCCATGAAATCTATTCTATTTTCTCCTCCCAGGGAGATCCATATGTCTCCCCCTTTCCCTTCCTCTATATTTAATCTCTCTGGGTCTACAGATTGTAGCTTGGTTATCATGTACTTAATGGCTAATATCCATCTATAAGCAAATACATAGCATATTTATCTTTCTGGGTCTGGGTTACCTTACTCAGAATGATTTTTTCTAGTTACATCTATTTGCCTGCAAATTTCATGAGGTCAACTTTTTTAACAGCTGAGTTAATACTCTATTGTGTAAATGTATGTAGCCAAATTTCTAAGTGGCCTTATTAAATAAAAAACATGGGGCCAAATACAGGGGCAAAAGCCTTAGAGATCAGGGAAATACTGAGAGCCACCAACCAACCTTACCTCACCAGCTCTGCATCTTCCAAAATGCCACCACTTCCTGTCTACCCAGGCTTTTATTGCCTTGCTGTTCTGCCCTCTCATTGGCTCTTAGTCCAGCTACCTTACTTCCTTGTCACTGCCTGTCTGTACAGACCTCAGGTTTCTATGGTTGGTACTGGGATTAAAGGCATGTGTCACCCCTCTTAGCTCTGTTCCCTAGTGTGGCTGTGAACACACAGAAACTTTGCCTGCCAAGTGATCAGATTAAGGGTGTATGCTACCACTGCCTGACTTTTGTGTTTACTTAAAAAGGCTTGTTATTTCCTCTGATCTCCAGGCAAACTTTATTTATTAACATACAAATAAAATATCACCACATTTCAGCACAAATAAAATATCACCACAAATGTGCCACATTTTCTTTCTTTTTTTTATTAAGGAAATGTTTTTATTCATTTTACATACCAACCATAGTTCCCCCTTCCTTCCTTCTGCTCCTCCAGCCGCCCCCCACCCCCGGCACTCTATTCTCTCCTCCAACAAGGTAAGGCTTCCCATGGGTGTTCAGCAGAGCCTAGTCCATTCAGTAGAGTCAGGTCCAAACCCCTCTGCTTTCATCAAGGCTGTACAAGGTGTCCCACCATAGGGAATGGGCTCCAAAAAGCCAGATCTTGCACCAGAGATGGATACTGATCCTACTACCAGGGTGCCCCTTAAGCAGATCAAGCTACACAACTGGCTTGCTTATGCAGAGGGCCTACATAGTCCAGTCCCATGGAGGCTTTGCAGCTGTTGGTCTAAAGTTCATGAGTTCCCAATAGTTTGATTTGATTATCTCTGCAGGTTTCCCTGTCATGATTTTGATGCCCCTTGCTCATAGAATCCTTCTTCTCTCTCTTTGACTGGACTCCTGGAGCTCTGCCTGGTGCTTAGCTGTGGATCTCTGAATCTGCTTCCATCAGTTACTGGATGAAGGCTCTATGATGACAGTTAGGTTTTCACCAGTCTGAATCCTGTACAATAAAGCAACCTCTGGAGGTGTCACCATCCCTGACTTCAAGCTCTCCTATAGAGCTATAGTAATAAAAACAGCTTGGTATTGGCATAAAAGCCAACACATGGGCCAATAGAATCGAATTGAAGACCCTGACATTAATCCACACACTTATGAACACCTGATTTTTGACAAAAAAGCTAAAACTGTACAATTGAAAAATGAAAGCATCTTCAACAAGTGGTACTGGAATGTCAACAAGTGGTACTGGGTGTCAACATGCAGAAGATTGCAAATAGATCCATATCTATTGCCATGCACAAAACTCAGGTCCAAGTGGATCAAAGACCTCAACATACACTGAACCTGATAGAAGAGAAAGTAGGAAGTAGTCTTAAACACATTGGCATAGGAGACCACTTCCTAAATATAATAGCAGTAGCATAGACACTGAGAGCAACAATTAACAAATGGGATCTCCTGAAACTGAGAAGCTTCTGTAAGGCAAGGGACATGGTAAATAAGACAAAATGACAGCCTAAAAAATGGGAAAAGATCTTCACCAACCCCATCTGACAGAGGGCTGATCTCTAAAATATATGAAGAATTCAAGAAATTAGACATCAAAATACCTAAGAGTCCAATTAAAAAATGGGCTACAGAGCTAAACAGAGAATTCTCAACAGAGAGTCTCAAATGGTCAGACATTTAAAGAATTGTTCAATGTCCTTAGTCATCAGGGAAATGAAAATCAAAACAACTCTGAGATACAATCTTATACCTGTTAGAATGGCTAAGAAAAAAAAAAAACACTGATAACAGCTTATGTTGGAGAGGATTTGGAGCAAGGGGAACATTCCTCCACTGTTGGTGGGAGTGCAAACTTGTACAGCCACTATGGAAATCAGTATGGCAGTTTTTCAGAAAATTGGGAATCAATCTTCCTCAAGACCCAGCTATACCACTCTTGGGCATATACCCAAGGAATGCTCAATCATACTACAAGGATACACACTCAACTATTCATAGCAGCATTATTCATAATAGCCAGAATCTGGAAACAACCTAGATGCCCCTCAACTGAAGAATGGATAAAGAAAATGTGGTACATATACACAACGGATTATTACTCAACTGTAAAAAATAATGACAAATTAATTTCAGGCAAATGAACGGAACTAGAAAATATCATCCTGAATGAAGTAACCTGGACTCAAAAGGACAAACATGGTATGTACTCACTCATAAGTGGATACCAGACTGCAACCCACAACTCTAGAGAAGCTAGCTAACAAGGAGAACCCTAAAAGGGATGCATGGATCTCCATGTGAAGGGGGAATATATGAGATCTCCATGAATAAACTGAAGATTGGGGGGCAATGTGGGGTAGGGGATTGGGGATAGAACATAAGGGAATGGGATGGTTGAGTTAGAACAGGGATGGAATGGTAGAGCAATGAAAGAGATACCATGATAGAGGGAGATATCACGGGGATAGAGAGAAACCGGGTGGTAGGGAAGTTTCCAAGAATCCACAAGGATGACCCCAGTTTAGACTACTAGCAATAGTGGAGAGGGTGTCTGAACCACATTTTCTTTATTCATCCTTATGTTGAAGGACATGTAGGCTGTTTCCATTTTCTGGCTATTTTGAATAGAGCAGCAACGTATATGATTGAGCAAGTGTCTTTGTGAGGATGGAGTGTTTGTTGGGTATATGCTCAAGAGTGGCAAAGCTGGATTTTGATGTAGATCCATTCCCATCTTTCTGAGGATCTGCCACACTGATTTCCATAGTGGCTGTATGAGTTTTTACTCCCACCAGCGATGAATGAGTGATGCCCTTATTCCTCATGCTCGCCAGCATGAGCTGTCACTTGCATTATTGATCTCAGCCATCCTGACAGGTGTAAGTTGAAATCTCAAAGTAGTTTTGATTTGCATTTCCCTCACTGCTAAGACTGTTGAACATTTCCTTAAGTGTTTCTTATCTATGTGAGCTTCCTCTGGTAAGAAATCTCTGTTTAGATCCACGTCCCATTTTTCCTTAAAGCAATTTTCTTTTTTTAAAAAAGTTTTTCTTTTTAATTATTCTCTCATATGATACACCCCAACTGCAGCCTCGCCTTCCTCTACTTCCTCTACTCCTTCCAGTCTTTGCCACATCCTCTCTCCCCCAGATCCACTGTTCTTCCTCCATTTCCCTTCAGAAAAGAACAGGCTTGCCAGGGATATCAATGGAACATGGCAAAGCAAGATGCGATAAGACTAGGCACAAACATTTATACCAAGAGTGGATGAGAAAACCCGGGGAGAGGAAAAGGGTCCCATTTTTTAAATTGGCTTATTTGGTTTTTGGATATATAGTTTCTTGAGTTCTTTATATATTTTGGGTCTTAGCCCACTATTGTATGATTGAGTTGGTAAGAAAATCTCTCCCGTTCTGTAGGCTGCTGCTTTGTCTGAATGATGGTTTCATTTACAGGGTAGTTCTTTTAAAGTGAGATAAACCAAACCAAACCAAAAAAAAAAAAGTGGGGAAAATTCAAACAAATTTAGCATTCTCCAGCTACCACTTTGCCAAAAGCCATGTTTGCCAGCTTTATCTCACTTTCTCTATTATTATTTTAATTTGTTACTAGAGTTTTGAAACCATGACATGGAACAACAAGGTGAAAATAACTCTATCAGAGCACAGTTTTACTATAGACAAATCTATTCACAACTACTATCACTCTTTTTCAAAAATATCTGTGACATACCACTATAAAAACATCATTTGACTATATCTGGCAAAGTCTATTATCAGAAACTAACCCTTGCTGTTCTTAGAACTTTGAGCACAGTTATATTCAACTACAGATTTCTATCTTCAGTTAATAGCACTAGAAATCCTTTCGACAGAAAAGATAGTAAGTAAATTTCAAATGAAAAACATATATGTATATAAGGGAGAGTCATTTAAAGAAAATCACCAATTAAATCCCATAAACAATATCTTAAAGTTCACAGAAGGTGACCTCCTGGCGCTTACACAGGCCATGTTTTGAAAGAGCTAGTGAACCAACCCTGTGCACACATCAGCCTTGCTCTGTGCCCATTCTGTACTGTGAATGCTAACATTTAGATATTTTTCTCTTGAGACAGGGTCTCCATATGTTCTGGACCTACTGTAAAGTAGCTGTAGAGCAGGTTGGACTCTGAGTTAGAGAGACCTGCCTGCCTTTGACTCCCAAGAGCTGGGATTAAAGGAATAAGGGACCATGCTCAGCTTATTTAGGATTCTTAAAATTGTTTCTCTATAAATATTTTATGAATTTTAAGCTAGATTTAATTTAAGAGTTTATTAACATAGATATTAAAGAGTAATATATCTTTCATCATGAATAACAATGATTAGAACCACCTGAGTTTGTTTCTTGACTTCTGGAGTAAAATGAACCTCAACTTTGCCACTTGATATTGGCATTGAGTAGGAAAATGTGTATGGTTTAACAGACTCAACCTTGTCAGAAGAGAGAATCTACACTTTGTGAGAGATTCTATACACTCGTTTGTTTAATGTTTCTATTTTACTTATTGCAGTTGAGGTAAAGAAGCATATTGAATAAAATCAACAGAAATTCTCACTTGCTTTCATTATATCCTTTTAAGATTCACCCCAAGTCCTTAGATCCAAACATTGAGTTGTCCCTTGGTATATAACATGTAATATCTGAAGACTTTGCTCCATAAAAACAACCCCAGAAATTTATTTTTAAGCTGTGGAACGTATTCTAAATCAATGTGGGTTTCAGTTCTATAACTCCTTTTCCAAAAGTGAGATAGCAGAGAAGTCATTTTAATTCGGTTCAGAAACTTTCTGCTGTACTATTGTTTGGGGCTTAAGAAGTTAAATCTAATAGTAGTAACTTCATTCCTGGAGTCTGTGGGCTCCACCACTAAGGGTTCTTGGTCAGAATTACGGTGCCAGACACGTGTTTCCTCTGTAGAGCTGGCCTTCAATCCAGTTAGAGTGTGGTTGGTTACCTCCATATCATCCTTGCTACTGTTGCACCCAGGAGCATAGGGGTCACGGCTGCATAAAACTTTCTTACCCAGCAACCTGCATACCACTTTCCGAAGTTATGAAACTAGACAGGTGGGAGGAAGCTTCCTGGTCAGATTTCCTCATGTCTGTAATCCATGTGTGTGGCATCTTCAAAAATAGGGTCTCACCAACTAATTCTGATTGGCAACCAAGAATAATGACAATAGCCCATATTATTTGGCAGGGGATCTCTGGGACACCATTAATCAACTTGAGGGAGCTATCCTACTGAGTTTTTATATATATTTGGCTCTGCAATGAGCACAGTCTCTATGTAGGGTAACTCTAATTATACTATTTTATATGAATATATATCACTATATATATAGCTCATTATGTATGTATATAGCTCAATATATGTGCACACATACACATATATGAATATAAAAGAAAAGAGTAGATTTCAATCTGACTTTTGAAAATATCTTTAGTGTTAGTATCGCATTGCTCTCTAAATTCATATATCTGTACTGAAAGATTAATTCAGCTCTAAGATATCTTGAGAGAAGTTTCAGTGAATGGGATCCTAGAAAGAAACAGTATCTTCTAGATGAGAAAGGACGAGTGCACTCATGAATTCACAGCAGTTATGGTTGTCTGAACAAGACCTATGCAAGATCAAGCTAGTTAAAATTCTAGCATGGAGTAGGAAAGGGCTCGCATGCCCCTATGTCTGATTAAGGAGCTATGGACAGTTGGTACTGTTCTAAGGGAGGGAGAGTCAGTTTTCTTTAAAGGATCGTTCCTTGTAGACCCAGTATGTTACAGTGGATGGCCCCACATTCATAAACATAGGGGTAGCACAAATTAGATTCTATGGGTTACTGAATAAAAAGCATGGAATTGAAAGGTATGGTAGATCTTGAAAGAGTTAAGGGTAGGAGTGGAGAGGCAAATATGATAAAAATACACTGTATAAAATTCTCAATGAATTCATAAAAATCTTTTGCAGATTAAAATAAGGAAATTAAGCTTCAGATTGTCTAAATACTGTGCTTATTTCCTGAAAGATGTCCAGAATTTGACTATGTAAAGGAAGAACATTTTTATCTCAAAGAATAGTATTAAATATGCATAGCTTAACAAATCCAATAGCTTATATTAAAAAACTATAAAATAAGTCAGAGCATTGAAATTGAATGGAATGAATGGAGACAATTTCTGCTACATTCTGTTAGGAAATGTATTTGCACACAGTCCAGTTCTTCCCTATTTGGCAATTCAAATCAAATTCCTTAGGAGACTGTCTATTCTTTTCTACAAATTTCTCCTATAGCTAGAAGATGAGAAACAAATATAGTTTTCTAGGTAGAAGAAAATCACTCTCCTGTCCAATAGAAGCAGATGCAAAATACACATGAAATGCTTTTTTTTTGTAACCACTAAAAATCACCCCAAAATGGAAGTTAGCTGTAATACTATCAGCATGAATTTTAAATGACAAAAGACTATCTAGTCTTCCCTGAATATCCATAGGTTCTGTATCAGTAGGTTGAGTCAAACACAGAAAAAGAAACTGAAAAAAAATTCCTTTATGAGACACAGACCTTTTCTTGTCAATTATTTCTTAAGTAATACATTATAAGAATGCTTGACATGTCATGTGTTTTATATTATTTATTGTGTGATTTGAAGATGAATATACACAGAAGAATTTCTTCATGACCTTTTAGTAAGTATAAAATACATAGGAAAAAGTATGTAACAACATGCTAATACCATACATTTTATACAATATTTTGGTATTTGAAGGAAGTTCTATGACTAATCCCTTGGGGATACCAAAGAGTGAGTATACTACACTGTAAATAATAATATCACTACAAATCATTAAAGTACTAAAATATATTCATATATAATAATAATATTATACATAAATAATATAATTATATATAATATAATTATATAATATATCATAAAATTATATCAATTTATAATATATATTCAATATATATATTGAAACTGACTGGAATGATAGAAACCAAATCTTTTTTAGTAATGACTTTTATTTTCTAAAGTTTACGTGTTTTATCTGTGCATGGGTATTTACATGTGAATGCAGGCACCAGCAGAGACCATCAGAGGATGTCAGACTGCCTGACTCTGTAGTTACAGCAGAGTCGCCCAACATGGGTGCTGGGAACCAAACATGGATCTTCTGCAAAAGCAATGTATGCTCTTAAAGGCTGATCCATCTCTTGGTTGGTCAAGATGGATTGATTTGGGAGACCAAAATCTTGGTTCCCAACATATGGTAGGATTACTAATTTCTACTTAAGAAGTATTTTTTTCAGTAGCATCTAAATGTCTTTTCATTGGTTTTATTTATAAGTCATGAAATAATTCAAGATGTTAAAATGTACAGAAAGTGATACAAATGGCGTGTCACCAAGATTTGATACATAAGAAGTTTCTGTTTGGGAGTTGGACGCAGTAAACCATGTGAGAAAACAAATAAGAAGATATGAGGTCCCAGAGCAGCAGGCTCTGTTGGCAGCACACTCTGGGTAGAGGTAAGAGTTGGCCTTTGCCAACTGGTAGGAGGGATGAGCATGGGGGTTAAACTATAAATGAAGTTTCAGAGCAGGAAGGATCCTCATAGTCATTGTGAAAAAGGAGAATGGGGTCATGAAAGGCTTTTCTAATTTACACCTCAGTAAGGGAAAAGATGGCTCAAGTCTGTTCTTGAAAGACTCTGCAATAACATCTTCTCACTCTCCTCTTGAATTCAAGGCACATATGTGTGAACGCTAAGGATTTCCCCCTTGGTTTCAATGCTGGATCCTCCCTTCCAATCTTACCATAAAGCTTTATATTTCCCAAAGTTTAGTTTTATACTTCACACATTGATTTTCTTGCTGTATATTTTCTGTCCCAGAAATGTGCTCTGTTCTCATAATTAGACTTTTTATGTCCATCTGAAGTGGCTTCTTCAAACGTTGTATTTTGAGACAGTAGAAAATACATCTGCTATCTTGTGTCAGATTTATTTTCAATTTTGCAGGTATTTCATTTTTAAGAAGTACCTCATCTTTTGTAACCTTGTTGAGGTTTGGAAAATTGGAGAAGTGTAGTCTCCTAGGTTGAACAAACAAAAGTCCTCTTTACTCAAACACCTTTTGGATTTTTTGGATAAATTCACTCCGTTCTTTACAATAAAAGCCACAAATTTCTATTCCACTTCACATCAGGTTCCCTTTCCTGACTTACCTGTTTGTAGTACTCCTGAACTTTTTCCAGCTCAACTGGGAGAGGAGTTTCTTACAATGTCATTCTCCACCCAGATGTACCCTGGGTCTGCTGTACCAGTGTTCCATAGGCTGAGTTGTCTAATCAGCTAACATTTGATTGCTCCAGGTTCTGAAGGCTAGAAGCCTCAGTTTAAGGTAAAGCTTAATGATTAAAGCTTAAAGCTTATTAGTAAGCTTGAGTTTTTTAGACTTCACGTGAAGGTCTCTTTCAGGTGCTGATCCTTGGTCAAAGAGATGACGATTTTCTCTGTATTATCATCGTATTCTCCATGTATCAAATTTCTTCTTTTAAGGTCAAAGTGAGTTAACACCCATCCTATGGACCACGCTATAGTTATTCTACAGACTTCAGAGATGGAGACCCTATTCTGAGGAAAACATGGATACAATTCAGCTCAGAACAGCAGGCCTCGGGCTCTCTGTCCTTGTCTATTAAAAAACACCGTTCTTGGTTCTCTCCACAAGTTCGCATGTGCCATGGCAGCTAGCTTTACTGAGTGAACAAAAGAAAGGCCAAAAGAGCAGGGAAAAACTAGAGTACCTTTGTAATATAATTGTGAAAGTGACATCCAATCACAATTTTTCATATTCTCCTCCATGCAGGTAATGCCTAACTTAATCATTCATAATTCTCCTTAGAATTTATAGTAATTCCTATTTCTTTTCCTCAATCCATATATCTATTGACTCACGTTGGAGACAGCAGAAAACACCTTTCATATTGTGTTATGTTAGATTTCTTTTTAATTGTACAGGTATCGTTTCATTTTCAAGAAGTGCCTCATCTTTTGTAACCTTGCTGAAGTTTGGAGAAATGGAGAAATGTAGCTTCCTAGGTGGAACAAACAAAAGCTCCCTTCACAAATGGCAGAGTTTTCACAGCCAGAGAGAGAATCCATGCCTTGGGGAGTAATTGCCTCCTTATTCCTTCCTGGCATGCATAGCAAAGCTTCATCATCCGGTGCATGTTGTACATCTCAACCAGAAAGAAAACTAATCAATTCTCTACAGATATGTTCATTCTAATTCTGTGACACCCAGAGCTCTGTAAGTGCATTTTCTTGTAACACTACAAGACGATAGGGTAAGGAGGAACAAAATGAGGCAATCGGAAGTCATGCCACACTCGTGAGCTTGCTCAGTGGAAAAGCTAATGCAACAATTTTATAGTTTCTGACATTATGATTGTTCTACAGTCTAATATGTTATACCCTAAGTCAAAAAAATGTAATGTTAAATCTGTTATGAATTCTAATGCCTTATGCAGCAGCACTTCACTTCACTGAAAGCAAATAAAAATCCTAAGTCCCTTTACACATGATATCCCTTCTGCCCGGATGACTTATAAATGGTTTCCCTATTAGTCAATCCTACTACCTAAATGCCTCTCAGGTGCATGTTCAAATGATTATTCTTTAGAAGCATACATCTGACCATTTTATGTTTATTAACCAAGTATTATAGGGTTTATCAAATTGTGTTTTTATTCCTGTTTGCTTGTCTATCTTTGCCACTGTATGTATGTTCTCGGGATCCAGAAGCCACGCCTCTCCTAGCCGTCACTCTAGTCCCTGGCACCTCATTCAGTCACTGGCATATGACAAGGAATTGAACCACTTCTTTAAGTGAATAATCAGTATTTTTGTGGTTTTCAAATTTGAAGGCAAAGTAGGCAATCATTTGGGGCATATATTTTCATAAAATAAAAGCCTGTCAAACATCATTTTGTACCTCCATTGTCCTCTACTGAAAAGACTTCTTGTATACTTACAAGACATGATCTAATGATTACTATTAAAGCATGTCTCTACAAGCATTAAGAAGAGTGTCTAGAAATGGAGTTTCTTTTATATAAGAAATTGTTGCTTTAAGCAAATATTTATGTACTACCCTAAGGCTCAGAAATATGATTAGAGTTGGGAAAAACAAAATGAAACAAAGTAAACAAATAAACAACAACAAAAACCACAAGGGTTTGGAGTTCAACAGGATTTGGAGTAATCAGAGGTTAGCAAATTTAAGACCTCCCACTATGATTATAGTAGATAACACTGGTGGATCACCAGCCTAAATAGATAGCAAAAATGTCATTATTATGTTCCATAGTAGATTAAAATGAAGTTTAGGAGGAATGAAAGTCACTTGTACAGAGAAGTGGTTTCTGAGATATACACGTTCAAATCTACCAACAAGAAGATTGTGGTGCCTAAGAGGACTCAATCACAAACTTTATGAAACCATTATACAGTAGGTCAACAACTTGGAAAATGAAATTTAAAAAAGAACTCCAGCTACTTTCTAAGAAAATATTTTGGTAGTCAGACTGAGATAGGAGGGCAGTTCACCAGAGCTATTATTGTCTCTGATGGTGTCTTGCTGAATCATGCACGGTGTCAGAAGAATAGAGAATTTTCTTGAAGAATGAATATATTACCCTCGCCAAAAAAAAATTGTTAAACTAGATGGAATGGAGCTGAGAAATGAAGAAAATGTAAACAGTTCTTGATTTATTCAGAGACTATAGAGGCTAACAAAAACTAAACAAACCTGAAGATCTTCTTGCTTTGTGACGTGTGGATATTACATTTACATCTAAGAAAAACTAGCATCAGTTCAGCTGCTGTAATCCAGATGTTTTATGAAAGCTGTAGTCCCAAGTAAAACCATTCTTCACAAGAAACTGCATCTTTTCTTTTTACCGTGAGTCTGGAAGTATACATATCAGTATTGTCTTTTAAATTATTTCTATAATATAAAAATGAAACATAGCAATGCATTTGGGACTAATATTGAAATCCTTACTCATAGGAATATGCTAAAATAATAGTTATATTATTTAAACTTTTTCTTGTAGATCATGGTAGATGAAGTTTAAATATACTTTACTTGATTTACACTATACATTCAACTTCACTGAAGATTTAAAATTCAAGTATTAAGTAACATGGCATATGTGTTTAAGAATTAAACCACAGTAATACATTTTAAAAATTAGACACCTGAGAATTGGAATCAGTGTCTTTGCAATAACTTTACCAAATCTGTAACTTGAAAATTGTGTTAGTGCAACTGGCTGAGTTTTTAATAGAAAGACAGCACATTCCTAACACCTTCAGTGCTCATCAGCATCTCTTTACAGACTTAATGGAGGAGGCACATTTTCAACAAACAGAACAAACAAGCTTGTGTTCTTCACCACCTCACAGATGAAATTTAGGAAAAGTTCATTGTCCCACACATGTGGCCATGTTTAAATTAGTTCACTTACCGAGCATTTAATATGTGCTAGGCACTGGATGAAAAACACATAACAATGCATGCTCATTTTAAAACTCCCCTAATGGAGCATCCCATATTTTGAGATTTCACTAGTCCTTCCTGTGTTCTCCCTTTTTCATATTGGTTAATGTCTAGATTTTAAAGTTCAAGAAATAAAAATGAGGGAAAATAATGCAAAACTTAGATATAGAGTGTGTTATAGACATTGAGGAGAGCTACATTTATTTAGCACAGAGATTATAGCTGAAGACTTGGGCTATTTTTGTCCTGTTTCTTCTCTTATTAGCCTTAAAATACTGGGAAATGAAATGCAGAAGATAGATGAAAACAGTAGGTGCTTCTATTGTTTCCCATCTCCCTCCTTCTCCACACAGAGGGAGAATTGTATCCCCTCATGTCTTGGATCTATGCTGCCTTGTGACTGCACTGGGAAATGTAAACATGTCACGGTATGGCCAGAAAGGATTGTCTTTGCTCAACTCTCCAGTCCAGTCTTTCCTGTTCTAACTACCAAGAAAGCACATTTGGTAATGAGACAGCAGCATTTTAGTTACTGTAACAAACATAACCTATGCTGATTGAGATGCTCTTACATATAAATAACAATATATTGTTTTTTCAAATGCCTTACATGGAATATTCCATTCAAAGAATGGTTTTATAGCAGAGGTAGTATTCACTCTAAGAACACATGTCTTTCACAACCTCAATGACACTTGAAATTCTACCATGGCATATGGTGTGTTATTAATAAAATTCTGTCTTTGAAAGGATGACATGGAAGAGTCCATTGGTGATCAACCATCTAGTGATAATAACCTGTGTGGAGAGAGTGCCAACTGACATTAATTCTGTGTGGAAACTAGGCATGGACTTAGTATGAGTACCTGATCAACTTGAAATAGGGAAAGAAGAGAGATTAAACAAAATGGCCAACATTAAAAGAAAAAACAAGGCCCAGCCTAAATCTGGATCTTTTGAGATCAGGAGATCCATTCTAAGTCTGGACCACATTTTCTGGTGGCAGTCTATATAAAAGGACATAGAAGAAGGAAGATTTTGCTTTTTGCCTGCTTGCCCTCACTCTCACTAGCAATTTCACCTACTCTCCTGATGAGGCTTTGCTTCAATGATATTAGAACATGCTTCTTTGGGATTTCAATGTAGACTCAAGACCAGCTTTGGCATCCAGCCTTATGGACTGAACAGCTACGGGATTCTTGGCCTTTCTATTGGGAAATAGCCATTGACAGACTAGCTTTACCACACCCTATAAGGCATTTTAATAAATCCCCTTTTAGTATATATGAATTCATCCTAACAGTTATGTTTCTCAACATGTATATATGTTAAGAATGATACAGCCTGCCCCAATGCTTCACCCCAGAGGTCTGTCTTTTGCACTAAAGGTAGCTGCTTTTACTAACTTTTTTGTTGTGTTATTCTTGGAGACAGGGTTTCTCTTTGTAGTTTTGGTGCCTATCCTAGATCTCACTCTGTAGACCAGGCTGGCCTCGAACTCACAGAGACCCACCTGGCTCTGCCTCCTGAGTGCTGGGATTAAAGGTGTGCACCACCACAGCCTGGAGCTTTTAATAATTTTTGTACCTCTTTCCCCCAAATCAAGTTGCATAGTAACATAGACCTAGTTGAACAAGTGTTTAATAATCTTCTTCAATTAGTTATTTCATTTTTTTTGAGGTAAGCATTCTTTATCTAGCCCAATCATATCCAAACTCACCATTCTCCTGCCTCCATATGTAAAGTCCTGGGAGTACAGGCATCTATCTCTAGTCCACCATCATTTAGATTTCTAAATATTCAGCCCCAAATATACACATAGATACAGTTTCTGTTTTCCTACAAAGGTGATTATATTGTTCAAAAGCAGCCTTTTAGTTTTCTGTTAATAATATGGAAAGTTTGCTCATCCACACACAACTCATCATAGTAATCATCTAGTATTTTATTGAATCAGTCATCTACTAAATGACATTGAAACTGTTTCTAGCTTTGTGGTTATAAACAATAATATATTATATGTATATGTATATATGTATAATTCAGATACATTGCTATTAATTTCACATAAAAGTTAATCTTTAAAGTAAAGTTCTAGACCTGTAGTTGCTGAATCTATTTATTTGTTCACTCACACATAGTAATCTGGGTAGGTACAGCCAAAGCATTATATCAACTTAATTCCATTACTTATGAGTGTGTGTGTGTGTGGGGGGGGGTGTTGTGCACTCCTTATACTTCTTCATTTCCTCTAAACTGAGGCTCAACATCTTTAGAAATTTAAAAATCTACTAATTTTGTAGCAGTTTTATTTTCATTTGACTTGCCCTCATTATGACTATGGTCAGATATTGTTTTCCTAGTTTTAGATATTGTAATTTTTTGTAGACAACTTGTTCATGGTTTAAAATTATTTATTTATAGTAATTTATATGAGTGAAGGCTTATTTCGATTAGTAATCATATATATGAGTTCACATTTAAATCAGCTTTGTTCTGTGCTGTTCTTTTATGTGCTTTCTGTGTATTGTTGGTCAGAAAACAGAGGAAGAAAAGTGTAATCCAGGCTTAATGAGTAGGAGGCAAGAGAGAATATGTATGAATTCAAGGGAAATAGGACAGCGGACAGGAGCAAAGAAGGAAGAGATAAAGAAAGTAAGCAGTTTTTATTTTTAAGGCAAAAGAAAAAGACAGAAAATAAAAAGATCAGAAATGGTGATCAAAAAAGCTTGTGAACAAGAACACCTAGTTTTCTAAAAATCCATGAGAACGATATTTCTTTGTTGCATTTTCCCACAGACTCACAGAGTGGAAATAAAGTAGGAGATTTAGCACAAAGGGAAACACTTCTGACATTTTTTTTTATTTATTGTGGATTCAACACGTTTGCCAAATTTTAAAAGAGACCTATCATCTTTTCTTAGACTAGGACTAGCAGTGAATGTAACGCATTGTCTTAAATCTTTTGGGAAGTGGTTGTAAAGGGTTTGGGCTTTTTCTTTTCTTCTGCTATTGAGAGTTTTGTTAGGGTGGCCTCCCTGCTTTCCTTTTAGATGTGAAATAAGGGTTCTACATTAGACATACATCAGGAATTTAAATTGTCACCACAAGTGACAGACGGTAGAGTAGCCTTAGCTCACTAACTCAGAGAAGAAAATAGATCTTTATTTTTATACATCACATTTAATTTTATCTTTGGTAAGAATGCTGTCTCCAGTGGATCAAGGGTACTTACACTATTTCAGAATTACCGTCTTTGACCATTGACTTAAGCCTGTTTAAATTCATGAGATTCAGAAGTAGACTGTGCTGTAAAAATCTCATAGTCTATTTCAGTTTCTACTCTCAGTGATACCCCGTAAAGCTCAATGAACAAAACAGATTCTGAAAGGATCCAGGCATGTTTGGATGTATTCTTCTGCTACCCAGTTTGTTTGTTCCTACTGTAAGGACCCAGAGCAGCCCTGCCTAAGTTTCTGTTTCTGTGTACTCTGGGTGCGAAAGTATAGTGTAGTATATGAGAAAGTAGGCTATTCCCATGAGCAGTCAGAGGATGAGGGAATTCTCAGAGGCCACTTCAAGCCCCGTTTGCCTAGAAATACAAAACAGTATCTTGATTCGTGTGTTAGTACAGAAACTTGGCAAATAAACTGAGTCATTAAGCTACATTGAAGTTCTTTCTAACCCCACACTACAGTTCACCAACTGGTGTGATATACAATTGGAATTAAAGTAGAGTTTGGGGCAGATCTTTGCCAAGCCCCATCTTCCTTTCTCAAAGCTTTTGCTTGTAAATGGTCTTATTAATAAAAAACCAGGAGCCAGATATTGGGATGAAAACTGAGAGATCAGAGGACTAGGACAAGCCACAGCCAACCTCACCTCACCAACTCTCAGCCCCCAGAGACAGCTACTTCCTGTATACTCACGCCTATACACCTTTCTGTGCCCTGCCATCTTACTTCCTCTCCACCCAGGTACATCACTTCCTTTTTCATCCAAGCTCTACCACTTCTTGTCTGTCTGCCCAGACCTCCAGACCTCTATGGTTAACTAGCACTGGGATTAAAGACGTGTGCCATCACATCAGGTGTGGCCCAGGTGGCCTTGAACTCACAGAGATCTGGATGAATCTCTGCCTCCCAAGTGCTAGGATTAAAAGCATGTGCTACCTACCACTACCTGACCTCTATATTTAATATAGTGGCTGGCTTTTTCCTCTGATCCCCAGATAAGCTTTATTGGGGTGCACAAATAAAGTATCACCACAATTGCTTGTAACATCAATACTTCCTATTCACTGTGGCCTAGATTGCAGAACTAAAAATCCGTATAGTGAATTTTTCACATGTTGCCTCTCTGTTTTATAGTGTTGTCCCTTCCCTAGGGCACAGCAGAATACTGAGCTGGTTGTACACTGGGTTTAAGGAAGTATGAGGACAAAATGCTGTTTTCTCACCTGGGGTTACATCAGGACAGAGGGCTGCTCTTTCTAATTCTCACAAAGGAATGAATTAGGTAGTGACTTTTCCAATGATGTGGATAAAAGTCAGGAACAGAACACAAAGTGAAAAAGCAAGTTACAGAATATGTTCATAATTCTACTTCTAGAAAGTTTGAAATAATGAAAAGTAAAACACGGTGTGGATATTTTAAAAGTATATGGGTTAAACCACAATGAAAAGCTTGGAAACAAAATAACCGATTTCCACATTGGTTACCTCTCATCAAGGAGAAAATGGGCTCAGAGGAGAACATAAAAATTTCAGTGGTGTCTGAGGTGATATTTGTCAGTAATCTCAATATGATTATTAGTCATCATACATGTGTACTAACATGTCACACTGTACACATAATTATGTGCATATCTTTGCCCAGTAAAAAGAAAATACATTTTAAACAAAAAGTGTGAGAGTATATACAAAGATTATCAGTCACAGTATTGTCCATAACTGTTGGCTGCCTTCTAGGGAATTTCCTAACCAAAGACAAAGTATGAATAAAATGTTTTAATGACTTTCAAAGTTTTACAATTTAGAAACCAGTCATCACTGATGGATGAGACTTTGAAACCACACCATTCATAGATGCTTAACTTTGATATCATCCTTCATTACTGTCAAACTTATTGGAAGGTTGCTCTGCATCTCCCTAGAAAAAGTAGCAGTTTGTGGTTCCAGTGAGGACCTTTATTCATAGTCTGTTCAGGCTGCTATAACAAAAATCTCACAAACTACACAGCTGAGAAAACCAGCAATTTCTTTTTCACAGCTCTAGAGGCTGCAAGTCAGAGTCAAGCTACCAGCAGATATTTGTGGTGAAAGCCCAGTTTCTGGTTCACAAGCACTGTCGCCTCACTTGCCTCCTCACATTCAAGAAGGGATGACGTAGTTCTTGCTTAGGACTCTTATGAGGATCTGGAACATTCCTGGATGAGGAGTTCACATGGCCTAATCAGCTACAGCTCACTTTACATTAGCAGTTAGGTTTTTTGTTTTGTTTGTTTTTGTGGGATGTCTGTGTGTGTGTGTGTATGTAGGTCAGAGGTTGACATGATGTGTCTTTCTCACCTGTTCTCCCCTTTAATCTTTTTTTGAGGCAAGCTCTCTGCCTGAATTCAACACTCACTAACTGGCGAGATGAACTGGCCAGTGAACTAGAGTTCAGCTTGTTTCTGCCTTCTCTCTGCTGGGCTGACAGACAAGCCACCATACCTGCCCTTCTTTGTGGGTGCTGGGGCCCCGAGTCTTCGTGTTTGTGTAGCAGGCAGTTTACTGAGTCATCTCCCCAAACTGGTGACTAAGTTTTAATGTAAATTTTAAAGGGGCAGAAACATTCACCAAAGCCACCACTTTGAAACATCCAATATACAAGACTTCACTGCACTCCCTCAGCACATTTCACATACACAGATAACACTAAAGCATGGAGAAAATTTATACCTCCTTGAAAAAAAAAGATAACAAGGTAAGCTCTTATTTTGGCTTATTTCTCCATAAATATTCTTAACTCTACATTGTTTTATCTCAATTCAAAACAATATTAACAGTCAACAAACAGTATACATGAGATATTAGCATCAG
>CABHPR010104215.1:0-10303 GCA_902168415.1 Peromyscus melanophrys | reverse complement strand
GTGTGTGTGTATGTGTGTGTGTGTATGTGTGTGTGTGTGTGTAAGATCATTGGTGACTCTAGTAAGTGCTATTTGAATGACTCCTTCCAGTGCAGGGCTTTGGTAATAAGGAAATAAAGGGGGGAAGAGAGAGAAACTGGGACTGTCAATTATAGGAGGTTGATGTGGTGGTTTGAAAAATGGCACCTATAAGCTCATGCATTTAAATGTTTGGTCATCAGGAAGTGGTACTACTTGAGAAGGATTAGGGGGTGTGGCCTCATTGAAGTAGGTATGGCCTTGTTGGAGGAAGTGTCTCACTGGGTATGAGCTCTGGGGTTTCAAAAGCCAAAGCCAGTCCCAGCGTCTCTTTCTCCTGCTGCCTGTGAATCTGGATGTAGAACTCTCAGCTCCTTCTCCAGCACCATGTCTGCCTGCAGGCTGCCTTGCTTCCCACCATGACGAAAATGGACTAAACTTCTGAAACTGTAAGCCAGCCTCAAATAAATGCCTTACTTTAGAAAAGTTGCCGTGATCATGGTGTCCCTTCACAGCAACAGAAACCTGACTAAGACAGTTGATAAGATGAAGTGATTGACTCACACAGCTGAGAGACAAATACAAACTCAGAGGTAAATCCCTCTACCCAGAGAGAGATTCTCTACCGCTAACCAGCCAGCCTTCTCCTGGTAAAGAGCCACACCCACTACGCTTCCGTCAAATTTCCACACACATAAAACTTGGCATACTCCTTTGTTGTTCATTTTTTTTCCAGTCAAAGATACCAAATATTCTATAATATTTTCTTGACATCCATCGAAAGAAAGAAGGCATCTGTAGTTTCAGCTATTCCATCTGCTTTATTAAAGAAAGAGTGCAAAACAGTAAGCCAGTGAATTAGGTCACATGTACGATTGTTCCTGCAGTCAAAAATGGGGAGATACTGTTGAACAAACGCATTCCTTCAGCTACACAACAATAACTTGAGGTGTGGTGGTTTAAATATAGATGAAATTAAATCACTTCCAAAGGACATGGACTCTCTAACAACCATTTTTATATTTATTTGTTTATTTTTGGACACAGGGTCTTTATATAAGTTCAGACTGGCCTCAAAATCCCTTGGTAGTCAAGGATGGCCTCAAACTTTAGACCCTCCTGCCTCAACCTCTAGGGCTAGGATTATGTCACTTACCACCATATCTTGTTTATACAGTGCTGGGAATTGAGCCCAGGCTCTGTGCATGCTAGGCTAGCACTCCAACAGCTGAGCTACACTTCCAGCCCTCTACCAAATACTATTTACTTAAAATTCTATGCCCATGCTGAAAGAA
The DNA here is from genome assembly GCA_902168415.1 of Peromyscus melanophrys. Classification (NCBI taxonomy): domain Eukaryota; kingdom Metazoa; phylum Chordata; class Mammalia; order Rodentia; family Cricetidae; genus Peromyscus; species Peromyscus melanophrys. Next base: position 8,990 of record CABHPR010104215.1, on the reverse strand, counting down.
AGGAGAGAGTGATATTTGTGACCTTTAGTCCTAGTTAGGGTTACTACTGCTGTAATAAAACACCATGACCAAAAGCTACTTGGGGAGGAAAGGGTTTTCTTGGCTTGCACTTCCACATCTCAGTCCAACACTGAAGGGAATCAGGACAGGAACACAAACTGGGCAGGAACCTAGAGGCAGGAGCTGATGCAGAGGGGTGCTGCTTATGGGCTTACTCCCCCAGGTTTGCTCAGCCTGCTTTCTATAGAACCAAAACCCACCAGCCCTGGCATGGCACCACCCACAATGGGCTAGGCCCTCCCCAATCAATTACCAATTAAGAAAATGTCCTACAGGCTTGCCTGCAACTCAGTCTTACAAAGGTATTTGCTTAATTAGGGTTCCCTCCTCTCAGATGACTTTAGTTTGTGTCAAGTTGTCATGAAACTAGCTAGCACAACTGACCCCTTATCAACTTGACACACAAACACATCACTGTTAAGCCACAACCTTTCCTTTCTTGTTCATGCCCAATAGTCATGCATTAATAAAGACATTACAGTATAAAACATTTTAGAAACTTAAAAAGTCCCATGGCCTTTAAAAATTCAAACACTTAAAAGTTCAGTCTCTTTTAAAATATAATGTCTCTCAACTGTGGGTTCCTACAAAATAAAAAATAAGTTAAATATTTTCTTACTTCAAGATGGAAGAACCACGGCACAGTCACAATCAAACCAAAGCAAACCCAAACTCAAGTGTGTAAATAACACAATGGCCAGTGTCTGGGACCCACTCATGATTTTTGGGGGGTTCCCCCAAAGGGCTTGGGTCACATCTCTGGCTCTGCACTCTGCAGTACACACACACAGCTTGTCTTCTAGGCTCAGGCGGGCTTCACTCCACAGCTGCTGCTGTCTTAGTGGTATCTCCAAAATGCTGGGGTCCCTTGCTGCAACTGGGCTGCATTTTCACCAAAAGCATCTCCTGGGATTTCTTCAGGGACTCCAGCCCTACTACACAGCACCAGGCTTCAGCTATTCTCCATGGCCCCTTCATGCCTTCAAAACGATACCACCTGGGTGACTCTAACAAGCTTAGGTGCCACTTGGCCACTAGAACACAGCTTCTGTATATGGACTCCAAAGAAACACTTCCCAGAAGATTTCACCTCAATGATGCTGGTCTCTTCTTAATCACCATCAATGTCTTAGCTCCAGCTGAGCATCTATCTGTTGTCACAGTAACTCAAAGGTTTTACTTCAATGGTTCTGTTCTCTTGTTAATCACAGCTAACCAGAACCATAAATTCTTAACTCAAAATAGCAAATGGTCCTGATAGCTTAAACCTCCCTCTGAAACTTCACAAGCCAGGCCTTGCTCATCGGCACATCTCTCAACATTCTTATCTTACAAGCTCCCACAGAATAGCCAACTAAGCTCCTAATACTCAACAACTTTTCTAGCCCAAAGTTCCAAAGACTTTCCACATCCTCCCAAAAATATGGTCAGGTTTTTCAATCAATACCCCACTTCTGGTACCAAAATCTGCGTTAGTCAAGGTTCTCTAGAATAACAACTTATAGAATGAATATATATAGATATAATTATATTTATGTACTTATTTATTATATATTTGTTATATATCAATATTAGTTATATATATTTATTAGAATGACTTACAAGCTGTGGTCCAGCTAATCCAACAATGGCTGTCTATGAATGGAAGGTCCGAGAATCCAATAGTTGTTCAGTCCACAAGGTTGGATGTCTCAGCTGGTCTGCAGTAGATGCGGGAATCCCAAAGAGTAGGCTCTAATGCCAGTGAAGGAATGGACTTGCCAGCAAGAGCAATAACAAGCAGGCAAAGAACAAAAGCTTCCTTCTTCTGTGCCTTTTATATAGGCTTCCAGTGGAAGGTGTGGCCCAGCTTAGAGGTGGGTATTAGCACCAAAAAAAAAAAAAAAAAAAAAAAAAAACCACGATCTGGATTAAAGGTGTGTCTTCCAATCTCAAAGATCCAGATTAGAAGTAGATCTTCCATCTTCAAATGATTTAATTAAGCAAAAATCCCTCAGGTGTGCTCAACCATTTTGGGGTTTAGTTAATTCCAAACATGGTCAAGTTGACAACCAAAATAGTCATCATATCTTTGAAAGGTAGATTTAGGAAATGTAGTCAGAAATAGAAAAATAGTTCTAACATGATATTGTGATATTAATTTTTACAGCCATCTCTCTTTTTATTTCAGAATATTAAATTTTATCTTACAAACTATCAGATATCTTTCTGATTGCCTAATTCATCCTTCATAAGTATTGTTTATGGCATGGTCTCCATGCAGCTGGTGAATGGGTTCTATTTCACCCTATTCTTTCTTCTAATATTCGGTGCCTATGAAGATGCATCATCTCTGCACCCCAACACTATAAAGAAGAATAGATCAAAAACCACACGCTTAAAACACCACCGTGCCTTTTAAAGGTAATGGGTCAACTTGCTGTATATAATTAGTGTCTCACCTGACACAGCAGTTTGGATCTGGAATGTTTTCTAAAGTCTCATGTGTTTGTTGAGAGCTGGTCCAAATGGCAACAATGACACCTAGTGAGAACTCTTCCCAATCACCAGGGTTGTGCCCTTAAAAGTCACAGTGGGATCATAGAGTGCCAGCAGATGGGTAAAGCCACAGCCACGTGGCAACATATGGATTAATAGGAATGGGTTAATTTAAGATGAAAGAGCTAGCTAGCAAGAAGCTGGAGCCATAGGCCATACAGTTTGTAATTAATATAAGCCTCTATGTAATTATTTTATAAGCAGCTGCAGGACCTCAGGTGGGAGAGATTTGTAAACTTCCGTCTACAATAGAGTGAGCTCTTTGTCTCGTGACATGCTCCCACAGGCCCCACAGCAACAGAACCAACCCATGAAACTATGAGCAAAAAGGGAAAAAAATTAATTAAATAAATAAATAATTTTCCCTCTTTTGAGTTGATTGAATCATGTGTTACATTACAGCGTCAGCAAGCTGACATCTAGTGAGGACATCTAGAGCCATTTTCCTCCAGGACCTGACTCTTTGCAGCTGAGAATCAGTTCACAATCAGAATTTACCAAGTTTGGGTAGATAAAATTCATAAGAGAAATGCACAAATCACATACTAAATAATATGAATTTATGGAAATTTTTTGCTGCCAAGCTTAATGAAATACTCAGCCAAACTGATTGAAATAATTCCTGCCTGTAGAGAAGGGTATTGTACCAGGAACACCTGGGGTACTAGGCAGGGTGCTCTAGGGGGACAGACCAGAGAAGTAACACGCAGACATGATCCGGTCTGGGGATTCCAGGAGGCCATCTCCACAAGGCTGGCTGGTCTGGCGCTGCAGGCTGGGAGGAATCCTGCAGAGCCTCTGGTCTTCAGTCCCACTGGAACCTGAAGCCAGCAGAGGGATGCAGCTTCGCCATGGAGAGTGACAGTAACCTGGCAAAGGCAAAAAGCTTTCTCCGTCCACCTCCTTCATCTGGGCTGCCACCCATTTATCTGGGCTGTACCGTTTAAGGTAGGTCTTCTCACTTCAAATAACCTGATGGAGAAAATCCCTCACAGGGGTGCCCAGCAGCCTGTCCAGTTGATCCCAGATCCAAGATGAATCTGTACACCCAGAAACTTGCTTCCTACACATGGAACTAGATGGATATGATTTTAGCAGATGGTTCAACAAATTTAAAAGAATTTTTTAAATGTTTTTATTTAATGTGTGTGAATGTTTTGCCTGCCTGTGTGTATGTACACCACATGTGTGCCTGGTGCCTGTGGAAGACAGAAGAGTGAGGTTGGAAGAGGGTGTCTGATGTCCTGGAACTGGAGTTGTGGATGATTGTGAGTGGTCATGTGGTTATGAGGAACCAAACTAGGGTCCTCTGCAAGAACAAGTGTTCTTCACTGCTGAGCCCTCCTATTAGCTTCATGGTTTCTGAAACTTTGACTGCAAATTGTGCTCTGATGAGCTTGATCCACTAATACACTCTCACAAGGAAAAGGACTTTTATTTCCCTTAAAGATTTGTAATAATATATAAACAATGTATCATAAAGTAAAATGAAGTGAAACATGATCCGTGGATGTTTAAATCTATATTTTATCATTTTTATAATACTTGTTCACTATTGTGACATCTTTACAATTTACCTTAAAAACAGTTTGTAACTGGCATTTTTTTCTCTTTCCAAACAGTTCAGAAAAAAAAAAGGCACATCTTTCAACCATCAATATCTTAGAATCAATCAAATAGGGTAACTGCTTGGCATTCACAGGAGATCCCTGTGTTCTGGTAAATTGAATTCTGTGAACTTTGCCGTGGTATGACTACATCATTACTTAGACCATCACAGTTCAAAGATTATGTCAAGCTCAATTCATCAGGCATTCATAACTGAAGTAAGTCCCAAAGGGATGCAGGACACCAAGGATACTTCAGCCACAGGGTGTTTGCCTTTACAGTAACCCAGACTCCACTGAAGTGGGGCTTTCTTTTCAATGCTAAATAGTTTATTAGAGGTTCTTATGTAGCCATGAGGACACTTGATTCTTTCTCTCAGATTTATATCTTTTGTATAAATGTTTGTCTGCATATATGTCTGTATACCACACACATGCCTGGTATCTTTGGAGATCAGAAGAGAGTGCTGAATCCCCTGAAACTGGAATTAGAGATTATTTCGAGCCACAGTGTGGGTGCTGGGAACCACACCCAGGTCCTTTGCAAGAGCAGCCAGTACTCTCAGCTGGTGGGTCATCTTTCCAGCCCCTCCCCCATTTTTGATATAGGATCTCATGAATTCCTCACTGTGTAGCAGAGGGTGACCTTGAATTTATCCTGCTGCTTCCAACTCTGTCATTCTGAGATTACAGGCAGGAATCACCACACCTATACAGTGCTGAAGATCCGGTCTAGGATTCCACGCATGCCAGGACAGCATTCCACTAACTGAGCTATACCCTCAGTCCCAGGACATTTTGTTCTTTGCCCTAAGAAATAAGTCTTCCATCTGACAAATTAATAAACCAAGACTCATTAGTTAAGAACCTTTCCTAGAATTTCACAATGTAGGCTCAAGCTGGGGGATTCTGACAGAACAGGTCATTTCTCTTAAGGTGTTTTATCTTCAAGACTTCTTATAAATATCCACAAAGACAACTTTAAGTGGTGAGATGCAGACAGTATGAGATAAAATCACTCCTTTCCTATGTCAACCTGAAGGCAAGACTAGAGGAATGAGATATGATGGGGGCCAACGATGAGCAGATTAGGAAGTCCAGGCAGGTAGGTCAGGTGACCTCATCTGGGGACTCTTGAGGCTTCAGAGGACCAGAAACAGTGTGTCTGAGCATGACCTCAGAGAAGGGAGAAAGGAGATGCTACCCAAAGGGGTGGTGAGAGAAAGAGGTAAATCCCTGTCCTTTATGAGCTGCCCAGGAGGAGATCCAATCACAAACCAATATCCCAACAACACACCAAGGTGATGTAGACAACACTGTCTCCAGGGAAGAAGAGGCTAAGGAGGCTAAACTCCTGCCTTGTCCATTCTCAAAACATTCCTCACCTCTCTCATGTACCTTTCTGCGGCTGTCTGCTGGTAACATAACCAGACTGAATGATTATACCAGCCAGCTCCTCCATCTCAGGTATGATTGGTGAAATGTGCTGAGGGCAGCCTGTCTGCTTCTCAAATCATGGGCTTTGACTCATCTGGATTGCTAGAGAAAGCAGCCTGATTACCAACTGATGTAAGCACCCACATGGGGTGGGTGCTGGGAGCACTCTATATTATTGGTGTGCTCACTGCTCGCTCTGTCTATCATCTATCTATCTATCTATCTATCTATCTATCTATCTATCTATCTATCATCTGTCTATCTATCTATCATCTATCTATCTATCTCTATCATCTATCTATCTATCATCTATCTATCATCTGTCTATCTATCTATCTATCATCTATCTATCTATCTCTATCATCTATCTATCTATCTATCTCTATCATCTGTCTATCTATCTATCTATCTATCTATCTATCATCTCTCTTCTCTTCTTTTCTCTTCTTTTTCTTTCTCTGCTCAGGACTTCATGCATACTAGGCAAGTGTTTCATCACCAAGTTACATCATCCCACTCTTTAACTTTATTTTTGAATGACATGTGAAAAACTTAAAAACTATACATATGATTAGAGTGTCATGTGATGTTTTGATATATGAATGCATCATGTAATGCTTAAATCAAAGTAATCATCTCAGGGCTGGTGAGATGGCTTAGCAGTTAAGAGCACTTGCTGCTCAATCATGAGGACCAGAGGTGAGATATCAGCACCCTTGTAACAAGCTGGGCATCTAACACATGCCTTTAATCCCAGCTCCTGACTCCAGAAGAATTGCTAGGACTTGCTAGTCTAGCAAAGAAAAATGTAAACCCTAGGTTTAGGAAGATACCCTGACTCAAAGGACTAAGTGGGGTGTGATCAAGGGGGATACCTAACATCTACTTCAGGCTTCTATGTGGGCATAGGCACACATGTGTGTTCATATTGTCACACAGAGACATATACAGACATGTTCATTGATAGGTAAATTCCTGTAGCTGAAGTTATCCTGTTCCTGCCTGGCTCCTGCGGCCCTCAGACCCTAGCAAACACACAGACGCTTATATATATTACAAACTGTATGGCCTAATGGCTCAGGCTTCTTGCTAGCTGTTCTTATATCTTAAATTAACCCATTTCTATTAATCTATAAGTTGCCACGTGGCTCATTGCTTACCGGTATCTTTTTTTTTTTTTTTTGGTGTTTTTTGAGACAGGGTTTCTCTGTGTAGCTTTGAGCCTTTCCTGGAACTCACTTGGTAGCCCAGGCTGGCCTTGAACTCACAGAGATCTGCCTGGCTCTGCCTCCCGAGTGCTGGGATTAAAGGGTGTGCCACCACCGCCCGGCGGCTTACCGGTATCTTAACATGTTGCTTCTCATCAGCGTCTCCCTGCCTCAGCCTTCCCTCCCCAGCATTCTCCTCTCTCTTTGTCCCGCCTATCCTATACTTCCTGCCTGGCTACTGGTCAATCAGCATTTTATTTATCAATCAATCAGAGCAACACATTCACAGCATAGAGAACATCCCACAGCAAATTTCATATCTATCTCCTTAAACATTTATCATTTTGTTACGTGAAAACAACATTCTTTCTTACAGCTTTTTGAGACACATTACACATTGCCGTGTGTAGCCATCTTGCTGTCTAACTCATCAGAACTTCTTACTCCTAAGTCAGTGTCTATTCACCAGCCTTCCCCCAGGGCTTCCTATTTCACTTCTTCATCTCAGAAAACCACCTTGACCACCATTCTGCAGCACCAACTCATTTACATTCCCCATATCAGTAAGAATGCACAATATTTGTCTTTCTGAGCCTGGCTGGAACATGGAAGTGCAGATGTCTGTTCAACATTCTGAATTCTTTTTTGTCATAGTTCAGATTTGAGAGGTTGTGGTGATATATTGTGTACCCCAATAAAGCTGGCCTGGGAATCAGAGGACAAAGCCAGCCACTATATTAAACATAGAGGTCAGGCAATGGTAGCACATGCCTTTAATCCTAGCATTCGGGAGGTAGAGATCCATCCGGATCTCTGTGAGTTCAAGGCCACACTGGGAACAGAGCCAGGAGTGGTGGCACATTCCTTTAATCCCAGCACTAGGAAGGAAGATGGCAGGGCACAGAAAGGTGTATAAGGCGTGAGTAAACAAGAAGTCTCTCTCTTGAGGCTGAGGATTTCGTAGAGGTAAGAACGTGGCTGGCTTGTTCTGTTTCTCTGATCTTTCAGCTTTCACCCCAATATCTGGCTCCAGGTTTTCTATTAATAAGACAATTTAGCAATTCGTGTTACTAGAGATCATGGAAACTTCAGGAGATGGGGCTTTTATAGAAGAAACAGGTTATTGGGACACACACATACGGGCTATCCTGGGGTCCCAGGCTGTACCGTTGCTCTCCATCATGAGATGACGGTCTCTTCTTCCCCTACTCCTGCCGTGACCTTTTGTCAGCAGCTGAGCCGAGCCACGATGGAAAACTTGGAAGCCACCAACCAAAATAAATGTCTTCCCTTCTCCTCCTCGTAAATCTTTGTTGTTGGTTTGTTTACAGTTTATTGAATACACTGTAAAAGGGCAGAGGGTTAGGCAGTAACTAGGACACCACCTGCAGCCAGCCCTTACTCCTTTAAAGATGATTTCCTTAGGTATTGTCAACAATAGGAACCTAACAATTTCCTTTGGCCATATAAGCAGTGTATACTGGAAAGTTTCTGTGTTTCCACATACATGTTAGGCCTTTTTCTGGTTCTTGTGAGGGATTGGTGTTTTAGTAGGGGAACTGCATAGTTAGTGTTGGAATTGCTGGGTCATCTCATCTTCTCGAAAAAGCATGGTCTGCCATGCCTGGTTTTGTTGTTGTTGTTTTGTTTTGTTTTGTTTTAAGAGATCCACCTGCCTCTGTCTCCCCCTCCAAGTGCTGGGATTAAAAGCGTGCACTGCCAGGCCTGGCCTCCTTATTCCACATTTTTTTAACTTCAGGCACTCAAAACCCCTTTGAGTCTCCCAAGTCACAACAGAAACAGGTCCTGTTGGTTTCCTCATCCCCACCCCAGTGTGGCAGGTTCTCTGCAGCGGCCACTGTGAACCTTCTGCTGGCTCTCCTTCTCGCCTACACAGTGCCTTCATGTGCCAGGAACCTGCACAGCCCCAGCTCATGCCCTGCAGTATACATGTTCACAAGCAGTGCTGAGACCCCTAGTCTGAGTATTTCTTTTCATACACTATTCTATAAATACTTCCCTATGAGGTATTAGGGCCCACCATTTCAACTAAATATCCCTCCCTCAGAGAGGCTTTCCCTCTGCCTCATATGCACATATACATTCTATGCTTCTGTTACATTTACTTATGTTGTGTGAC
>CABHPR010104214.1:3880-18943 GCA_902168415.1 Peromyscus melanophrys | reverse complement strand
CAGGTGAAAATTCCTTGCATGCATAAACACTTGACAGTAAGGAGAGTGCAGAACAGATTTAAGGGCTGTGATGAGTGCAAGGAAGAAAGACATTTCCCTGGCCTTCTTGGAGCCCAGGAGAATGAAGAGACGTAGTCAGAGCTCAGAATTTCCTACTATTAGACAAATATATGACAATTTACCTACAAAACCATAATGGTATACTGGAGAAAAGAATGAAGGAGGCATTCTAGACTACAGAAGTGGCATTATCATTTAAAATGGAATTTATCCTGTAACCTCAGACCTAGGGAGGCACAGGAAGGCAGGAACTCTGTGAATTCAAGTGTAGCCCAGTCCAACCAGTCAGGACAACAAAGTGAGAATCTGTCTCAAAAGGAAAAAAAAAAAAAAAAGGCCAGGGTGGGGTGGGAGAGGTGGGCACTTGGCATAGAATTTTGACCCTTGCATTTAGAGTTTGAAATGGTCAGGAATCTGAAGGCATTTAATTAAGTTCAGCTGAAAAAGCCCTAAGCACCAGTCAGGGAAAGTGAGGGAATGACACCAAGATATCCTCACCTGGGAATGCCATAGTCTCACTCTTAATTCACTCAGGGAAATTATCACATAGTATATATGTGAAATACATGTATATGAAACATATGTGAAACATATATGGGATCTATATGGGGAAGAGTTGGAAAGCAGAGACTAGGTAGGTAGAAAATTGGAAATTAGTTCTTTTATCTTTGTGCATACACAGAATTTGGGCGGAGGCAACTTACAGAAACAGATCAAACTGACCAGCATCTACGAGGTCAAGGAACAAGAACAGACCATTCCGTCAATAATGATTAGTTACTATGAGATGGCTCAGGTGGTAAAGGCATATGTCACCAAACCCAATGATGGAACCACAGGGCACAAAGGAGAAAGGAGAGAGCCGACTCCTACAACTTATCTCTGACCTTCATGTATCCCTCTCACACTACACAAATTAACTACAATTTTATAAAAGATTAGAATACAAGAGTGTGTATGAGACCATATCTACTAAGGCCCATGTGTCTACATGGTGTCGGATCCAAATAGGATGGAACAGGAATCTGTCGCAGATGATGACTAGGGAAGCAGTAGAACAAAGGTCTCAGCATCTTTTATTTCTTTGTGTCAATCAATGAGCCTGAGTTCTGGGATAAACAAGGAGGAAAAACCCAGTGGACATTCTTTGCAAAGGGAACCTACAAAATTATTTTATGTGTATGTGTTCTGCCTGCATGGATGCCAGTGCACCACGTGTTCAGTCCCCACAGAGGACAAAGAGGTAGTTCTAGTCCCTGGAACTGGAGCTAAAGAAGGTTGTGAAGGTTGTGAGCCATGTGGGTGCTGGGAATCAAACCCAGGTCCAGTGGATGAACAGCCTGCTCTCTTAATCACTGTGCCATCTCTCCAACCACTCCAAAATACCTTTTAAGGGAAAGGACTTTTGGGGATGTGTCATGGGTGAAGATAGAATGCACCATCATAGAGATATTTTGACTCGTAAGGGGAAAAGGAGTGGGATCATAGGAGAGCAAGGGGTAGGAGGCACATCACAAACCTGTAACGCAGAGAGAAAGGGCACCATGAGTGGTACTTGTACTGGGAGTGAGTATGTCAGATTAATTTGAATGCCCAGAAAATCTTAATAAGGGGAAGGAAGAAGTGTGTACTGTACTGAGTGTCCAGGCAGGAAAGGGATGGGAAACATGCTAGCAGCCATAACAAAAGAAAAAATACTCTTATTTAAGGATATATTGACTCCAACAGTGACTATATATTTTTCAACTCCTTTTTGGCTATTCATTTTCACTTGGTCAAAAGCCATTTTATATAAATGTCCAGGCCTCCTGACCCCAGAAGAAAAGAGCAAGAACATACAAAAGTGAAGGACAAGAGATTAAATAGAACTATCTTATAGATTTATTAATGAAAAATACTTTACAAAAACAGTATGCTTTGCCCTAAAATAGTTTAGCTGACTCTGAGAGTTTATGACAGTGATGAGCAAGTGGCAGTAATGGCTGTGCTGCTGAGGACAGGAGGGTGTTAGTGTGCCCAACTCCATCTGTTCAGAAGGGCCAATACTGTATCGGCAGCTCCACATTCTAGGCCTAAAGTCTGAGTCACGAGGAAGGCTGACAGCCATAATACCTGGCAGCTAGGCTTCCCATCCAGATGCAGTCAGAATCATGACTGCAGGGAAGAAAGAGTCCAGGCACTAACTAAGTATAAGTAGGGAATATAGTAGGGACCAAAAGATGAGGGCTCAGCTGGGGATCAGGGTATAAAAGGAACCAAGAATGAAATAACGTCTTTAAACACTAAGGAACAGCAGGTGTCCAGAGGAATAAAATAGGTTCAACTTTAAAGTGGCTCAAATAAAGTCTGAAGCATCAGCTGCTTCCATGGGTTAGAGGAGCCAAAGTTTGAGTTTTCTTTTTTCTTTTCTCACCTCCCCCCGCCCCCCAGGGTCTTATGTAGCACAGACTAGCCTAGAACTTGCTACAGCCAAGGATGAACCTGAACTTCTGATCCTCCTGCCTCCACTTCCCATGTGCTAGGATTACAGGTGTGCACCACCATGCCCAGTTTTACATGATGCTAAGGATCTAACCCTGGGCTTTGTGCATGTTAGGAAAACACTCTACCAACTGAGCTACAGCCCCAGCTCTAAAGCTGGAATTTCAAACATTCCCTCTCAAAGAAGCAAACACCCTTAGGAAAAGCCAACAATTCTTTTGTTGTGGTGATTTTGCTTGGTAAAGCAGTCTCTTTTAGCCCAGAGTCTCTGCCTTGACTGCTGATTCTCCTGCCTCTACCTCCCAACTGCTGGGATTACAGGCATATGATGCTGGACTGAAGGTACCAATTCTAGTTGAGATGATCGTAGCGTAACTGCAGGACTGCAGGTTTCAACTCTGCCACGGTACAGCTTTATAGAGAAAGGTGTGGCTCCAGGAAAGGGGAGGGTGGTCCTTACCACCTGCTGTGCTGTAGAAATCTCACCCTGTTCTGCTCTCTTCCAGGGGCATTTGATAGAATAAACATAATTCTCTCCTCGTCAGTCCTCCTATGCCTGTGCTGGGAGGGATAAGTGCCCTGTCTCCAGTCATCATCTGGGGGCATATCTATTCTTCGAGGGCCAGGTGTTCGAGACCCCAGGCCAGGACCTGAATTCCAAGCTGACTTAAGGGGTAAATGAAGACTGCTGGATGGTGAGGACACTGGGTGAACAGCAGGAGGATGCGAGGGTGAATGGAAAAGACTCCCCCAGGACTGAGCATGAGGAACCTGAAGGCCCTGGCTTCGTTCTGGTAGTGTGGCAGTGTAGGTTAGCTGAGGCTTGCATGCTGGCGTAGTTAGGACTCTGATCCCAACATGCTGGTTGGTCTCTGACCCCAGTCCCCAGGAAGCATCAGTTCTGGAACGATGGGGTAGACTTCGGTAGTTCAAAGTCCTTCCTGTGTACTTGACCCCTTGGGGAGTTTCATCCCTGTCACACATAGCCAGAAACTGTGGGACACTCGTCGAAGTTCCTAAGAAGAGAAAAGAAACCCAAAGACTGAGTGAGTATCTTTAGAAAATAATTCTCCTTCCCAAAGAACCACTCCTGGCTATTTTGCCCAATTCTTTACTTGTCCAAGAATACACACACAGGGAAAAAAGAAACCTGGTTTTGCTTTTGATATATATATTTAAAATTTTTTTCCAGTACTGGGATTTGAACCCAGGGCCTTGTGCATGCTAGGCAAGCACTCCACCACTGAGCTATACCCTTAGCCCTAAAAACTCCTATATATTACATCAAAATCAATCTCTTCCATTTTGGGGAAATGAAACAAGTCTCTTGGATATTGCCATACCTACCTCCTCGGTAATCTTTCTCTAACACACTCATGCACACACATATATAAAGCCTGCACAAGAGTGGCTAGTTAATAGAACAAACACATCCCCTTGCAAACTCCTTCCGCAATTACACTAAAATTTCACTTGGCTTCTCTTTCTTTTTTTAAAAGATACATACATTTGTGTGTGTGTGTGTGTGTGTGTGTGTGTGTGTAGGGGTGTGTAGGGGTGTGTGTGTGTGTGTGGGTGTGTGTGTGAGTGAGAGAGAGAGAGTGTGAGTGAGTGTGAGTGTGTTAGTTTCGAGATAGAGTTTCTCTGTGTAGCCTTGGCTGTCCTGTTCTGTAGACCAGGCTGGCCTCAAACTCACAGAGACCCACCTGGCTCTGTCTCCTGAGTGCTGGAATTAAAGGTATGCACTATCACTGCCTAGCTTTTTTTTTCCCCCTTCATTCACTTGGCTTTTCTTAGCAGTTAGGTGTCCTCTACTTAAATTCTTGTTTTTGAATTTCTGAAATCTCTGCTGTTGTTCATACCACTCTTACCTCACATACAATATAGAAAGTCTTTTCTATACATTTCTTTCACTATGGCATTTGTGACATTGTGAGCTGATAATTCTTTACTGGGATCAGAAAGGACTGCCCTGTGCATTATATGATGTTTCAAAACATCTTCATCCAACATCCATTAGGTGCCAAGTAGTATGTCCTCTTTCCCTATTGAGAACCACAGACTTCAATGTAAGTTAAACCCATCAGGAGGGAAAAGTGAGCATCTTCCTATGGAGGTCAATGGAAGCCAGAATGGTGCTGCCCATCTTCCTCGGACCATCTGGACCTGGACACAGGACATGGGTTCTCAAGGTACAGTGTCTTTCCAGTCTTCATTCACTTCTGTCCCCCTACACCATCCCTCAGCTGAAACTCAGTAAATAGCAGGGGAGGAAACTAGCTCAAGAGATGACACTTTCAGTCTGGGGGAGGGGCCCAAGACTAGTTACTAACTACACTTCACACCTAAAACCTTATTGCATCATGACTGAAACAGTTAGGTTCACTCTCATGAATGAAGCATGGTGTCTAAAAATGTATTCAGTCATACTTTATGAAGATCAGTGCCTGATCTTAAAACAGTAATTCATATATTCTTTCCATTCCACCTTGGGACACCCTACTTTCCCAGTAGGTACACGTTTTGCCCCTGAAAAAGAATCACATTTTAGCAGATAGTATTAGTTTAGGGGTGTTACCTGGGGGTCTATAGGGCTCCCCTGACGTGCTGGGCATCAGAACATCAGGGGACAGGAACTGTGGTTGGGGAGGGTAGAGTTTAGGATCAAGGAGCAATACAGGAGGGTCATGGATGACAGGGAGGGAGGAGGAGCTGGAACAATGGTGCCCGGTTTCCAAAGTCTTTTTCCTCACGTTTGATGAGTCCTTTCAATGAGACAAGACAGAAAACCACACAAAGATGAGGGTTAACATGGCAGATGTGGCTGGATAAACACAGTGAGGAGCAGGGAAAGGGAAGACACTAGAGCACAGCACCCCTTTTCTAGAGAGGGACGCACACTGCTCCACTCTACCAGCTGTTGCTCTTCCTAGGAAATGCCCAGAGTCCTCTCCTTCTATCATTCCCATCACATCCTCTACCTTCCAAGGTCCACCATCTGGGTCTTTAGCAATCTATTTAATGCTAACAGTACAATTAAAGAGATTGAAATAGAAATTTGAAAATAGGAGCTGAGAGCTGGGCATGTTGATACATGCACACCTATAATCAGAGCACTCAGGAGACTGAATAGGACTGCTTTGAGTTTAAAGCTAGTTTGGCCCATATAGTAAGTTCAAAGCCAGTCTGGACTACACAAGCAGTACCCTTTCTCAAAAAAAGAAAAGAAACCACAACCATGAACCAAACAGGGGTTGGGGATCTACTTTGACTATAGAGTAGGCCCTGGGTTCAATCCCTGGTACCCCCCAAAATAAAGGAGACCGAGGACAGGAGAGGAGAAAGAGAAGGAGGTGGAGGGGGGTATTTGAACAGACTAAGAGACTGAAAAGAAGCTACACTGGGCACTGACCTACCTATTGAAATACACAAGTGAACTCTACTCCACCTCTGCCCTGCCACAGCTCCATTCCACAGCTGCCTCTTCTGTTGGCCATTTCCAGTTGCTTATGCCCTGCCATGGCTCCATTCACTTTTGTGGTGAAGAGCTAGAAATATTTCCTTTATCATCAGAAGCATTAAAACATCCAAAATTGAATGAAGTTTTCCAAACTCCTCTTTCTTGTACCATATTTTTCTAAGTTAATCAGACATAAACATTGGTGTTGTCCTTAACTTCCTATTTCCATTCACCATCACCAGAAAGACATTTCTACTTATGGATTTCACATTTAAATTTGCCTGGACCACTGCAAAAGCCTTAATCTGATCTTCCCATCTCCTGTTACCTGCTTAAGGTAATCTGTGTTACCTTAAGGTAATCTGTCACAAGGTCCCATGTGACACAGTGTGACTGATCTCACCCAATCCTGTATTGTCTCTATGCCCTTTACACACCCTCATTTTTCTTTTTCTTTTCTTTTCTTTTTTCTTTTTCTTTTTTTTTTTTTTTTTGTTTTTTCAAGACAGAGTTTCTCTGTGTAGTTTTGGTGCCTGTCCTGGATCTCACTCTGTAGATCAAGTTGGCCTCGAACTCACAGAGATCCGCCTGGCTCTTCCTCCGAGTGCTGGGATTAAAGGTGTGTACCACTGCTGCCCCCTTCTTTTTTCTTATTTTATTATTTTGGGATGGCATCTTGTTATGTAGTCCAGGCTGGCTCAAAGTTAAACTATACTGCTGTGGGATAACCCCTCTGTATGCTGTGAATATGTTTTATTACCATTGGTTAATAAAGAAGCTGCTTTGGCCTAGAGCAAGGCAGGATAGAGCCAGTCGGGAAATCCAAGCAGAGATTCAGGGAGAAGAAGGGTGGAGTTGGGGGCAGATGCCAGCAAGGCGCTGGAGCAACAAGATATACTAGAGAACAAGTAACGCTACAAAACCACATGGCAAAGTAAAAGATTAATAGAAATGGGTTAATTTAAGTTATAAGAGCTAGTTATTAATAAGCCTGAGCAATAGGCCAAATGGTTTGTAATTAATATTAAGCCTCTAAGTGATTATTTTAAAAGCGGCTGTAGGACCAGGTAGAACAGAAAAACCTCCATTTACATAAAACACACCTACCTCAGCCTTACAAGTATAAATATTACAAGCAAGCACCATCACACCTAGCCTTTCTTAATGTCTCTCAAACACACCAACTCATCCTATCTCAGGCATTTACACCAGCTTTTCTGTTACCAGGAATATTCTCTCATGGCCCACAACTTCCTATCACTGAAATCTCTGACCAAATGTTAATTCCTCTCAAAGATGGTATCTTACTACCCTAACCAAAAACAGCTCTAAGGAAGACACTACCTCTTTAACACCTTATTCCTTTGACTTACTTTAGTCTTCATTATCATACTTATCACTGTCTTAGGTTATATAACTTGCTTGTTAAGTGTCTTCTGTAGAATACATTTAATTTCAGTACCCCTAACGTCTGAAACAACGCAGGTACTTAGTAAACAATACGTAAAATTAAACCACCTATATGCCAGTATACGTGGTTTCCTTTACTAGGCAGCAAGGTGCTCAAGGGCAGAATTTGTGTTAGCTCATCAGTTCATAACAGTTACGAGAGTGTTCCACAGACAAAGGGTTTCTATTAGCATCCCCACTTCCCCTTTGAGCTCTTGCCGCCTTTTCTGTATTGTTTTAAGCTTCTTCAGAAAAAGAGCCACTTCACATGTGACACTCTTCACAAGAATGTCCTAGCCATTGCCTATCTTTATCATGCTTTGCCCTCTTTCCAGTGGCTAGGAGTCCCAACCAATTCTCAACTTCTGGCCTATATGTCTCATACTCAAGACAGTACAAGCTATCTTCAGTAATGAATAATATACCCAAAATTAATTGTGTAATGCTCCAAAACACAATTATCACCCCACAAAACTTGACTACCATCCTTGGTTCCTGGCACCAATCTCATTTTTCTGTACTTCCTAGCTGACTCTCCAATATATTGCTTCTCTCTAGCCTCTCCAAGTCCTGGGTGACCTACAGAACCCTTTGTGGTCCATGACTGACTCTTGCTTATGTTCTTTCCTGTCACTTGTCAACACTTCCACCACTTCTCATCAGACGTTCTAACCCTGTCATAGTAAATTATCCTCTGTTAATCCAATGAAGATTTACTTCAATTCCTTTTGCTTGGTATACCCCTTTTTCTTTCTCCATGAAGCCTTCCCTGATACTTCACCTCTTCTACGACGGTCTCAGAGCAGCAAGTATTTAATCGCATTATAAAATTGTTTGTGTGTTTATCTATCCCGGTAGTAGACTAAAAGCTCCACGAAATGAGAGACCGTTTCACTCATTAACCACAGTCTCCCCAGAGCCCGGCAGAGCATCAAGTATGTAAGTTCAATAAACATTGTTTTAAAAGGATGAACAAAATCAATAAATAGGTGCATCATACACCAGACAAAAGCAAACACCTTAGGAAAATAACACCTAGATTAAATGCACTGGAAATACGTGAGAACAAATGCTATGCCAGGGAAACTACCTTTTCCCAAAGAGGAGGAGGAGAAGGAGGAGGAGGAGGAGGAGGGGGAGGGGAAGGGGGAGGGGGAGGGGGAGGAGGAGGAGGAGCAGGAGGAGGAGGAGAAAATGTTCATTCATTAGGAATTTACACTTGTAACCTTTAGAGTTTCTTTTGGGAGGGGAATTGGATATGAAGGTCTGGTAGAGTAGAGATGGCTTGCGCTATATATCCTTTTGAACCTTTTTAATTGTATCATGTATTTAAAACCAATTTTAAGGGGTTTAGTGTGTATAGTTAGGCAACAGAGAGGTTGCCCAGCATGTGAGGCCCTAGGTTCAGTCCTGGTACTACAAATAAAAAATAAAGGAAGCTTGATGTAGTTAGTGGCACATGCCTTTCATTTCCAGCACTCTGGAGGCAGGGGCTGGCAGATCTCTGTGAGTTCAGCCTGGTCCACCAGCCAGGGTACATAATGAGACCCTGTATATAATAAAGACTACAATAATAAAGTAAACAAAATAAAATCTGTTTCTATATTTTTATCAAATTGACCTGGTGGACAAGCTTCAAAGCAGGATGCTTTGTATCTGACAGCTATAGTAATGAAAATTCAACTTGTTTTTAAAAAGTTATGTAAGAGTCTCAGAAGAGTAGATTACCTATAAACTCAGCCAACAAGGAGTATTTGAGTTTGTTGATTGATCTCTACTGCTTGGGTACAGTAATGACAGTAATCCCCAAGGTCTGAAGGTGAAGACAGGACAGCATCACAAGTTCAAGGCCAGCATGGTCTACATAGTGAATCTGAGAACAGCCAGGGCTATATACATAGCAAAATCCTGTCTCAGAAGAAACCAAAACAAAGAAATAGAATAAAAATATATTTATGTCTCAAAAAGAGGGGAAGGTAAGCATTTTTTTCCTTTTAGATAATACATGTTTTACTTTTCACACTTACTGAACCCTACTTACTCAGTCACACACTAAGCTGTAAAGAGGGCAAAGCAGCACTTCACCTCATCTTTCTCCTTCCTTTTACGAGTACAATGAGTCTCACTCACCCCATCAACAGCTTTTGCTTCTCAGAGTCTTCTCAAGACTTCCATGACTCCCATTTTGAAAACTTGGTCCAGAACTGTAGATCCAATCACTGAGGAGTGACTGGATCATAAGAGTGGCAGCTTCATCAGTGGTTTATTCACTGATGAACACATTGGTAAATGTGCTATTAACGTATGGATTGAGCCAGGCATGGAAGTGCACGCCTTTAGTCCCAGCCTCAGAAGGCAGAGGCAGGCAGATCTCTGTGAGTTCAAGGCCAGCCTGGTCTAGAGTGAGTTCAGGATAGCCAGGGCTACACAAGAAACCCTATCTTAAAAACAACAACAAAAAAGCTACGGACTAATTGGAGACAGCAAATCACTTAAGGTGTGCCTTTGAAAGGTATTCCTGTCCCTGGACCCTTCTGTCACTGTCACTGCTTCCTGGCTGCAGTGAGGTAAGCAGTCTCCTTCACCATGCCTTCTCTAACATATGTTCTGCCTTGGCTCAGGCGCAAAGCAATGGAGCTACTATCAATCACAGAGAGAAACTTCTAACATCACAAGTTGAAATAAATCCTTCCTCCCTTGTCTCCATAGATATTTCATCAGAGATAAGCAAATTAACACAACTCTTCACATACCAGGATCCCATTAAAAGGGCTGCAAAACATGCAAAAACTGCTCCAGGAAAGGACCATCCTCTGGACTTTGAATATATATGTGTAAATAAGGACTACGTGTCCTGATTCTGGATAACGTACATAACTTTCCCCAAATGGTAACTGTCAGTTTCTCCCTTCTCTTTCACCTACACTGTATTTTGACTAGCAAGGAGGAGGAAGGTGCTATGAACAGATGAATCCCGACTCTACCCACAAAGCTATGGGAAGAGACCTGAGCTGCCTCCCTTCCTGAGAAAAGGTTGCCACTAAGACTGTGTGAGAGGCAGCCTCCCCATCTTCCCTGCTGAGGACTCTACAAGCTGCAGCCTTCAAACACAGACATACACAGGCAGATGTAAGACATCAGACCTATGGATTTTTTTTCACCCAGCTCCTGTACTCAGGGATATGAGAAAAACTGGTTAAGACTCAATTAACATCTAAATTAGACAGATTCCAAAGGCAGTCACCATGTGGTAGCCTCCTCTCACTCAAGAGCAGCCTGATCTGAGATCACATTCTCCTTGGAACCTCCTATCACCACGCCTGTGTACCAGCACCCTTCCACTAGCCTCTCTGTGTGCCTTCTTCTCTAGCACAGCACCCATGGCCAGCACCTTAGCACCAGAGGCTGATACCTGAGAGACAGGCGCTGTGCTCGGTCCATGAAGAGCATGCTCCATCTCTGCTGTTGGAGTCTTTGAGAGATCAAGACCAGGGGCTGAGTGCAGTCTTCTCCCCACGCCATCTGCAAAGCCTAAGGAGGAAGACATAAAAACAAGCTGAAGCCATTTCTCCTCTGGGGCCTGAAATCTGAGCCTGGAAGCACAAGCACCAGAGTTCTTTTACTAAGTAATTAATATGCATCTCTGAATCCAATGGGGAGCATGCTCTTTGAATCTATAAACAGCAAATCTCAGAAGATGGATAAATTCCTATCGGCCAAAAACTACTAAAGAAATTGCTAAGAAAGCAGCTCTAAAAACCATCTGCTGAATATCCTCCATCCTTCAACATTTCTCCTATGAATAAAATCAGTTTTGTTTTGTTGTTTCTTTTCAAAATCTATAGATGTGTAGTCTATAGAGGAAACTATCTGACATAGTGATCTTCTAACGTATTGTGGTAAGAAGAAAGGAAACAATTAGTATCTCTAGTTTAGCTCAAAATTTAAATGATCATAGTCATTGTAAATCAAACCTGCTTCCTTGGATATAACCGGGAAGTGAGTTCCAGAGTCTGATAGTGTTTTAACCAGAATTGGAACTCAACGTTTTCAATGTTCAGCACAGTATTCTATTATCTTCTGATGCCCTCCCACTCTCTGAGCAGGATCACTTCAGGAATATTTGGCATGTGTGATATTCTTTATTCCCACCTACTCTTGGCTTTTCTCAATCACTTGAATTATAAACAACCATTAATACTGCTCTAAACTGATATGTGACACCACTGGGGGGGGGGGGCTGTCCCCAATCCAACTAATTAAGTCTCCTGAAAATGCACCTGTCCTTGACCTACATTTGACATGCACATGCGTGCGTGTGCGTCCACCAATTCATGTCTGGATATGCTACTTTGATACATATGCATATGTACACAAACATACACACATGGCTTAAGTATACTGTTCATGTAAGTACTGAAGATCAATTATTTTGGATATTTCCTGTTACTTAATGCATTGGTTCTCATAACAGTATTCATTCATCTGGGAGCTTTAAAAAGTATACCTTCTCAGGGAATGGGGTTACAGTTCAGTTGTATAACACTTGCATACATGAAGCTCTGGCAGGTTCAATCTTCAGTGGGTGGAAAAGGGGAATGGACATGGAACAAAGACAAGACACCACATATCTGACTCAGAATGTTTATGGTTGAACCTTGGCAATTTTTGCTTTGTTGTTGTTATTGTTTTTCAAGACAGAGTTTCTCCGTGTAGCCCTGGCTGTCCTGGAACTCACTCTGTAGACCAAGCTGGCCTTGAACTCAGAGATCCACCTGTCTCTGCCCGCCGAGTGCTGAGATTAAAGGGGCAAACCACAACTGCCTAGAGGAAGTTTTTATTTTTAAAAGGCCTTCCAACAAATAAAAAATTTTTAAATGTGGCCTGGTGTGATGACATACAACTGTAATCCCAGTACTTATGAGGTAGAGGAGGATAAAGAAGTTCAAGGCCATTCTGAGCTACAGGAGACTAGTTCAAAAAAATGTAAATAAGGAAATAAAGGGCTGGAGACAGAGTTTAGCAGTTAAGAGCACTGGCTAAGCTTCCAGAGGACCTGGGTTTGATTCCCAGCACCCACACAGTAATTCACAACCATCTATAAAGCCTGTTCTAGGGAATATGATTCCCTCTTCTGCCCTCCACAGGTACTGCACACATGTGGTGCACAGACATACATTCCAACTGCTGCAGGCTGTCCTCTGAGCACAACCTGTGTGCTAAGATGCACGCACATATATACACACTAAATAAATGTGTTAGTTTGTTTTCTTTTTGCACTACTTTATTATTTTAAGTGTATGAGTGTTATGTCTACATGTGTGTCTGTGTAGCACTTGCATGCAGTGGTCCCAGAAGCCAAAAGAGGGCACTGAATCCCCTAGAACTGGAGTTACACACAGTTGTGAGCTGCCATGTGGGTGCTAGGAATTGAACCTGGGTCCTCTGTAAGAGCAGCAAGTACTCTAAGCCACTAAACCATCTCTCCAATCCCATATAGCATTCTTTTTTAATTTTTATTTTTCCATGGTCTTGGAGATTGAACCCAGGGCCTGGTGCATGCTAATTAGCTACATGTTCTACCATAGGTTCATACTAGGCTAGTAGTGTCCTTTGATGTACAAAAATTTCACTCTGATGTAGCAGTTTATCTTATTTTTTCCTCCTATAGCCTGTTTTCTTGGTGTCATATCTAAGAAACTGTTGTCAAATCCAGGTCTTAAGGCTTTACCTCTTAAATCTTTAGATTGAACATTCAAACTCAAGGCCTTTTTTAAAACTTATTTGTTCTTATTTTATGTGTATGTCTGTGGACCACATGCACACCTGGTGCCCCCACAGAATAGAAGAGGGTATCAGATTCCCTGGGACTGGAGTTACAGATGGTTGTGAGTCATCATGTGGGTACTAGGATTGAACCTGGGTCCTCTTGAAGAGCATCCGATACTTTCAACCATTGAGCCATCTCTCAATCCCCCATAAATGTTTTTTTTTCTTTAAGAAAGAAATAATATACTGCCTGATATGTTACAATGACTACAATGTGACTAGGCAATTTTAGTTTATAATAATGATCTTATGTAAAAAAATTAAAATCTTGTGAGGAGGGGAAGCTATGTGTGGAGATGTTATGGCCGAATCAAAATTGGTCTTTTGTTCATAAAGTACCAAGTTAATCACCTTGGAAACCGGTAAAAAGTACTTGGGGGTTTAATTATAACATTCACTTTTACTATTTTTAACACATTTAAGTTTTTCTTTTCTTGATTTTTGAAACAAGAGTTTCACAATGTCAGCCTGGCTGACTGGAACTCACTATGTACACCAGACTGGCCTGGAACACACTGCTGCTATCCAAGCACTGGGAATAAAGGTGTGCAACAGTACATCTGGCTTGAAATTTTCTTCACAAAAGCTACTTTTAATGTTTATTTAATAGAGATAGATACAATGATTTCTATGCAACTTGAAGGTACTACAAAATTTAGAATATAAAACAAAAGCAGAGCTTATACAATTCTTCAGAAACTAATATGTCAGGATTAATCAGGTCACAAAAGACCAAACACTGATTTCACTCATAGGAAATGTCTGGAACAAATCAATGTATATAGGAAACACTTGCATTTCCTTAGAGTAAGGGAGAGGGACAAAGGGCAAGAGGCACAGAACTGTTGCTGGATAGGAGACGAAAACACCTTAAAACTGGTTGTGGTAGGCAGTTAAGAGCCCTGGCTACTCTTGTAGGTCCCCAGCACCCACATGGTGGCTTATAACCATCTGTGACTACAGTTCCAGGGGATCCCATGCCCTCTCCTGGTATGCAGGTACCAGGTATGCACATGGTGTGCAGACATATGTTCAGGTAAAATACCCATAAACATAAAATAAAATTGGTTGTGGTAAGCTGGCATAGTATTTGCCTTGAATCCCAATACTCTGGGAAGCTGAGGCAAGAGGATACCCATAAATTTGAGGATAGCTTTGGCTACATTATGAGTTCTATACTAACCTGGACTACAGTCTCAAAACAAGAAAAAGTTTTGCAATAAAAAAAAAGGTCAACAGGTGTCTCCATGACGGGTAAGGTGACCTGCTGACGTCCCACGCAACCCAAGTCAGAAGCTCATTTTTTAACAAAAGGGGGACCTGTAGGATCCTGGCCCCCGTTTTGGGTAACTGTTGCCTTGCTTGCAGACCTTGACCTTGATATTCTCCCGATGCTAATTCCCTGCCAGGTTCCACCCTCATGAATGCTTAAGGGAAGTTCCTTGCCTGGTACCCTGAATAATGGGCGTTAACAGATTAGAAGCAAGATTGTAAAACATCAGTAGTGAACTTCTGCCCTCCGGGGTCCTCCCATTGTGCTGTAAGCCTGTATTTAAGACCTCCTCCCCCTTAAATAAATGACATTCAACATTTAAAATTAAAATATATATATATTATATATATAATTGAATGAATACTGTGAATGTTATATATGAATACCACAAGTGTGATTAATATCATGAGTGTAATTAATGAATATCATGAATGTAATTTCAAAAATAAATAAAGTTAAAAAAAAAAAAAAAGAAAAATATCTGCCTAGCGGGGGGGGGGGGGGGGGGGGG